>QWZN01000089.1:0-158385 GCA_003693225.1 Venturia aucupariae
AATATTTCTAACGTTAAAAATAAATTAACGTTATAGATCTATACTATATATAAACTATTTATATAGAAGATAGTATCTAGTATAAACGGTATAAAAGTAAAGAAGTTATTCTAGTCTACGGTAGAACTACGGTTTATTAAGTTCCAAGAACAAATACGGTTTAAAATGACCTGGTCCCGCGGCTATGTAGGTACCTACTTAGGTAAGATCCTTAGCGATCGTCTCGTCAAATACAATACACTCACTCTTCTTATTGACCTTCAAACCTACTTACTATTCTTGACAACACGGTCCTGCACAGCTCAACTGATGCGCATGACCACGACTTCACCGATCGAGTTCAGGTTCTCCCTACGTACTGTATCGATCACATCATTGCATCCTCTGCGCATCACAACACACTTCAACTGACCGCTACAAAGTCATCCCACGATTTCTGTTATTGCAACAAGCTTCTGAGGTGGAATGTGAAAGCTTCGATCCCCCACGCTATCTTTGCTGATCAGACTAACAGCGGGAAGAAAGGCGAGCGATGGTCCATGAAGAATAACGGGCCAGACATCCAAGAATCCGACGTCCGTCGCACTTCTATACTGGCTCTGGCTATATATTTGATTGCCGGTTTGCCTGCCTTGATCTCCAATAACGGGACCAGATGAGCATCTACACAGTCGTGGGAGAGAGGAGGCATGCCCGAATTTCATCACTTCTGAGCCCAACAGGCCATCAAGGATATCGTGAGCTTCTCAGGGCGCAAAACTGGAGAATGTATTGTGGAACTGTCAAGCACTGGACGCAAGCCCTCTCTACGCTCAGAGAAAGACATTTACAGTATATCCGATCATCAAGTGGTGGGAGCACCCTTGCCGGGCTTTCGATGTCGAATCCGTCTGCTCTGGTCAAGATTCGATTCTTGCTAATTCAACAACCATGTCCTTTGTTTTCCGATGAGGTTCCTTTTATGTCGACCTGTTGGTAAGGCAACACCAAGTTGATACCGGATTCTCGGATGATGGTGGATTGAACTCAGATGATTCCATAGATTGACCAAGGAAAGAGCTTTGCAACGGCCTGAACACCGTCATGACGGAAATACATTTGTTTACCAGTTTTGGGGGCCTACGCAGCACTGCATTATCACGAAAGAAGCTTTAAAATAGGTGTATAGCCCACCAACTCAACTTTGTCCAACTCCATTTCATCGCCGTTATGTTGGGACAATTTGCTGCCCTCGCACTTGCTTTGACCGCTTTCGCCTCACCCAACTCTCTTCCCAGATCAACATCTAGTTATGACTACATTATTGTTGGTGGCGGCGTCTCCGGCTTGGTGATAGCGAACCGTTTGAGCGAGGATGCCTCCATCTCTGTCGCCGTCATTGAGGCTGGCGATTCAGTCTTCGAAAACGTAAATGTCACCGACCCCGCCGGGTACAGCAAGGCTTTTGGTACACCCATCGATTGGGCATATGTGAGCGAACCTCAAGCATATGCCGGCAACAAGACTCAGGTCTTGAGAGCCGGAAAAGCGCTAGGAGGGACCAGTACTATCAATGGTAGGGAGGCAGTCTCCACTTCCATGCTTGTAGATATGGTTTGCTCAAAATTAACAAGGCTGACATTTTAACCCATCCAGGAATGACTTACATGCGTGCCGAGAGCAGCCAAATCGACGCCTGGAAGAAGGTCGGAAACTCTCTGAGCTGGGATTCTCTGCTTCATTACTACAAGAAAAGTGAACATTTCGAGAAGCCGACTAAAGCCCAGATGTCTACAGGCGCATCCTACCTACCCGAATTCCATGGTACGGAAGGCCCGTTGGCTGTCAGCTGGCCTACCGGCATGGTTGGCAACAACTTCTCATCCGTTCTCAACGCCTCCTTCAAAGCCATCGGTTTGCCTTGGAACGGAGAAGCAAATGGAGGCTATATGCGGGGATTCACTGTCTTCACCAAGACACATGACCGAGAGTTGAATGTGCGTGAAGGTATATCGAGCTTCACCAAATCTATATATTGCTCCAGGCTGACCACAATCAGATGCTGCGCGTGCTTATTACTACCCCATCAGCACCAGACCCAACCTTGATGTCTACCTTAATTCTACTGCTCAACGTATGACGTGGTCTACTGGTGGAAACTCATCAGCTGCCGTCGCCGATGGTGTCGTTTTTGCCGACCAGTCAGGTATCGAAACGACTCTGCAAGCTTTCAAGGAAGTCATCTTGTCAGCCGGATCTCTTGTCTCCCCACGTATCCTCGAGCTCTCCGGCGTCGGTAACCCACTGTAAGTTGCAATTCCTCAGTCAATCAAAATATACTAATGCATCTGAACAGTGTTCTCGAGCCACTCGGTATTGACGTCAAGGTCAATTCCCCGTTTGTGGGCGAGAACCTCCAGGATCAAACCACCTCCAACAATGTTTACACATCCAACCAGAACTTCACCAATTCCGGCCTGGGTGGATTTATTGGATACTTCAACGCGGCCGACGTATGGGGTAACAACACGGCAGTATTCGCCGCAAACATCAAGTCATCCCTCGAGCAATACGCCAAAGATACCGTCCAAGTGACGGGCGGCACCGTCGACGCGGATACTCTAGTCAAGCTCTTCACCATTCAACACGACCTCATCTTCAAAGACAACGTCACCATTTCCGAAGTCATTGTCAGCGCCCCCACCGGTGGAAGTGGTACAGTCTCCTACTGGGGACTCATGCCCTTCTCCCGCGGAAACGTCCACATCAAATCCCCAAACGCCTCCATCCCTGCCTCCATAAACCCAAATTACTTCATGCTCGACTACGACATTGCCCAACAAGTCGGTACAGCGCAAATGGCGCGGAAAGTCGCCAGCACAGCTCCCCTGAGTAACATACTGACCGCTGAAACCTCCCCGGGTCTATCGACTGTGCCGGAGGATCGTTCGGAGAAGGCGTGGGGCGAGTGGTTGAAGGGGACGTATAGATCCAATTATCATTACATCTCCACTGCTGCTATGATGAGTAAAGAATTTGGTGGGGTTGTGGATGACGGGCATAAAGTTTATGGGACTGCTAATGTTAGGGTTGTTGACGCTAGCGTGCTTCCATTTCAGGTTTCGGGGCATTTGACCAGCACGTTGTACGCTCTTGCTGAGAGGGCGGCGGATTTGATCAAGGCTAGCCATGTGTGAATTTTATGTTCTGGGGTTTGTATGCATGAGTTTTGATTCGAGTGGAATTGAATGCATCGGGAGGTGTGTTGGACAATGCTTGAGCTTATTTCCTTGTGCGAGCATGTAGAATTTCTTGGAGGTGTGTTCCTGTATGATGGCTGATAGAAGCATAGTTTGATGTCCGTATGTACGTACCATCATCTTCATAATCGTTAAAGTAATTGGTCACGGCGTCCTTTCTTGCATCGAAACACCGCCTTTGTCCTCCGCAATGCTTTTCCACTTGGCAACACAATTTTTCAAAAGGGTAAAAAGCACTACATAGTCATCGTCCGATTCCATCCCGCCTTCGTTCGACTCGAAACAGTCTGGTTCCGAATCCATTCATGCACAACCGCCGCGATCTCCAGATTGTTCTTCTCCAAGAACAAAAAGTGGCCGTTGCCTTCGATGCCTAGATCGCCGAGCTTGATCCAATCTGGCTCGATCCCTGCCTGTGTGAGGAAGCGCACCATGCAGTGGTCGTAGGTGATGTGCGGTGACGCGGAGCCGGTGATGAGGGCGTAAGGGACTTTGGCGATGTTGGGTAGCTGGTGAGCCGGCGAGGACTGGAGGATACATGAACGGAGAGCAAGGGAGTCGTCACCGACTGTGACGGCTCCGAGCTCACTTGCATTGCTGATGGCTGGGACGTAGTTGAGTGCAGTGGTTGTTAGACCGTATGGACGTGCAGAGGTGCGACCTACAGCTGGGACAGTAGAGTTTCCTACGTAGGATTGGAAAGGCGTGTTCCCGGGTTCCAAGTTGACGCTTCCCATGACGAGATCCGGACACTCGTCACTGATGAGAACTGGATACGTGCATCCGACGGAGTGGCAGATGGTGAAGCTGGGTCCGATGAGGGTCAAAAGAGCGCAGCCATCAGTACGCATGGTTAATTCTTGAATGGTAAGGTTTGTTGTTATTGGCAAAAAGGAAGCTATAAAGGCATCAAAGGTTGGGTCTCCCTTGGTCCCATTCTGCATATTTCCGTCAGCATAGGGAGCAGCCTGAGGCAAGCGGTTTGTGCTCACGCCTGGCCATTGTGTATGGTTCAGTGACTGTGGGTAAGGATGGATAATCTCGGGAGCTGTGTAGGCGTTTTGCGTGATGATATCGGTTGTTGACAGCTTCAGCGGCCAGACCTGGAGATGATTCTGGCTACCTCTGCCCATGCCAGTCTGATCGACGATGTAGACCTGGTATTGCTTCTTGATAAAGTACGAGGCCCAGCCTGCTCGATTGTCGGGCGTGTTGAGCCATGCCTGGGATCATCTTCTGATTAGCTTGATGCACACATTGACAAGCTTCATGGTTGAAACCGAAGCGATTCAACCATGGATTTATAATGGGCTGCACAAACCGCTCCTGAAGGCACACCTGCCGTGAACAGCACTATGGGATGAGGTTTCGTAGCCCCACGGGACGGGGTCAACTTTTCCACATACATCTGGTCCACCAGGATATTCTGTTGGAGGGCTGCATCGAGCTGATAGCGTCCTCCAATGTAGAAATAGTCTCGCGAGTAGGCAGCTTCGGGGGATTGACACTGCGGACGGATGGCTTTGATTCCAGCACACTGGCCATCCGTGTACTTGTTGTTGTACGGATGCGTACAGGCTGCTTCAGCCTCGTCGTTGCCTGAGACTGCTGAGGCGACAAAGAAGAAGAAGAAGCATGCCAGGGCACCAATGACATGGATGGAGGGTACGAGTACGAGTAACATCAACATCCTCCGAGTACGAGTAACATCAACATCCTCGAGGTCCCAGTCAGTCTCTCCGTCGCATCCGCGTATATATGTAAGTAGGAGTACGCCTGCGTTAGTTCTACACTTGCTGAAAATTCACGTCTTCCGTGCCTCGATGTGCACTGACTGGCCTATGTAGACAAGGCGACCCCCGATGTCCATTGCCGATGCTGGTGGAGCTGGTGGACATGTGGGCATGGATTCAATACCGAGACCCCTCTCTTCTCCATTTCTTTGCCTTTTCCCTCTCTCCTCCATTTCTTTTCCTCTTCCCTCTCGCCGAATCTTCCTTGCGCCTCCACCGCCCCATGTCGTTGCGGATGCCTGCCCCGATGCCAGAGCACCTGTACGACGCTTCTCATCTCGAGAGCTTCCATCACTCGGCCTTCTGGAAGGTTTCATCACAGCCTCGTCCGATGAAATTGGACAAGTGGCCGGCCAGTCATCTTCGAAACGCCCTATGACACTGCTCAATGCATTCCCATGCCAATCACCCCGACTCACCAGGAACAAGCTAATTATCTACTCTGTTCCGCGGCCTGGTCGACTTCTTCTGCTACACTGACGGCTTCTCCCACCATACTAATGGCTATCTTATGTAACATGGACATCGTATATCAGTCATCTTCCCTTGCCATGGCCTTTGACTGTTTTGCATACCGGATTCTGCCATTCATATCAATTGACTGTTACAATTCTGCCTACTCGGTCTTCAGCAACCCCTACGATTCTCTACATACCAAGCTACTCAAGCATTCTTTATAGATTCTCAAGTGCCCGCGGCTACTTCCACAGCCTCGGGAACTGTAGCTACAAACATGTCAACATCCGCCCTGGTGGGCTCTCCACCAGCCACTGATCGTGATTACTGGATTGCCAAATACATGATTCGTACTCTTGGTATTGAAAATGGCGACCCAACCCAGGGATTCAAAGTGTCACCACCTCGTCCCCCAGCGGATGAATATCATTATGAGACTCGAGCACCCGGTCTCATCGCCGGCCTTTCAATCTCTATTCTCGTCATGGCTTCTATTACTGGTCTCAGGCTATATCTGCGCTTCTTCACCCCAAGACTAAAGTCTGGTTTAGATGATTGGCTGATCATTCCTGGAGTGGTGAGCACCCCGTGTGAACTATCATTCCCCAAGAACTGACTTGCATTGCAGATCTTAGCACTTGCGTACCCGACATTGCAGCTTGCGATGGTTACTTTTGGTGGATCGGGCAAGCATATCTACGATTGCACGTAAGGCATGTCTCATCCGTATAGATCAACATTTACTAAGCAAGATCTAGGTATGAAGAGCAATTTGTCTTCAAGTACCTCGCCGCCATTGCCCAGGTGCTGTTCTTCGTCTCGCTTGGCTTTGTTAAGCTGTCCATCACAGCCTTCAATATGCGACTCACCGGTCTTTCTTCTAGAAACTGGATGATTGCACACTGGATCTTCTTCGTGCTCATCGTTTGCTATACACTTGTAGCATTAGCTCTGACCGTCATTCCCTGCGATCCAATCTGGGCCACCTTCGACATGGCCAGGTCAGGGAAACTAGATAAGTTGCCCAGATGTATGGGCATACGTCAGATTGGAACAATTTTACGAGCCATCAACATCACCATGGATTACTGTCTACTTCTGGTTCCGATCTTCGTTCTGTCAACGGTGCAAATGGACGTCCATCATAAGATCAAGCTCTTTGCTCTTTTCTGTGTTGGTGGACTGGCATGCATCGGCAGCGTGCTTACCCTTGTCGCAAAAGATAAGCTCAGGAGCGACACGCCATGTAAGTTTAGCTCCGCAAAACTTGACTCATAGCTCTCCCTTCAGCTAACTTACGTTTAAAGGGAACTTCAACGCTCTGCTAGGATGGTCACTTCTGGAGCTAACTCTCGGAGTGTCGGCAGCATCGCTACCAGTTCTCGGAGCTCTGTTAACCATATTTCCACGCTCCAGTCGGGCTGATCCCGGTCAAGTGGTATCTCATCTACGAGACAGCTATCCCAGCACCAGGCTGACCGGCACTCGACCCAGTCTGTGGTGTAGGACTTCGAAGCACGTGTGGCGCAAGTTGAGCGTCAGGAAACACCCGACCGAGATCAAGCTTCCTCAGGCTCGAAGCGGCAATCCTTTGGGCTTTTACCAAGACTCTGCGAGCGGGTCGCAGTACTCTGCTTCGCTATACTAAATCAATTCCGCGGCGTTCTCGAGAGAGAATGGATTTGGTGTGCTGGCTTGCCATATCTATGAACCGGACCATGTTAGCCATGATCACAAGGGAAAGGAATGATGGTTCTGGCTTTCAGGTCAGAAATGAGGCTAAGATGAGCTTTTCATATCAAATTTATCTTGCTACAGGTAAGAAAGTCCCGTCTCCTAATCTCTTAGACAAGGTGCTGAGTTAATTACAGTAATAATAAGGAAGATGCTTACTCGATGAAAAAAGCCCAATGTGGGCAACACCAACTTGGGGCCTGATCGTGAATACGACAATGTGGCATTGGGAATCGTAAAGTAGCTTTTTTATAAGCATACAATGCATACAATGCAGATGAGATGATCGCGGATCCCACTGACATTTGGTTTTCTACGGTAGTTGGCGGGATTTGCGCGCTTCTACGAGGCCGCCGTGGGTTGCAGATCTTGTGCTCACTCAAGCTCAATTGAACCAATTTCTTTGGTACAAAAGTATGGGACGGTCGTTGGGTCGTCATCGTCATCGTCATCTGCGAAGGAAGTGTCGCTTCCTTGCCCCTTCCGATCTCCTGGGAGAAACGTGAGCGTGAAGGATAGGCAGATCTTGTCACTCATTTCATGTACACGTAATGGGAGAAGAGACACATGACGGTGGGGCAATCACCCTCGGCTTGCTAGATCATGCATTCGTATATATCATACCATTGTCCATGTCCTCCTATTGCGATGCACTACAATGCGCTTGGCTCACGAAGCTCATCCATAGCATCCTCAAGACCTTCAGTCTGACCAACTCTCACCACACCAGTTTCCAGCTCAGCACTCCAAGTGCTCTCACCTCCCATGCTCCTCACACTCTCCATATGCCCACTACTCCTCGTCTTCAAAACATCATCCCACCCTTTGCCTGCCGTCCTAAGCACCAACCCAAGGTTAAGCGATTTATCAAACCATTTCTCCCTCCTCGTAGTTTGTCTCGATCCGCCCTCAACCGCACTCCGACTCGCCCTCGTCATGCGCATTTTCTTGGCTCCTCCACCCGCACTCAACAGGTTGCTGACTCTGATTCTCTGCTGCTCAACTGTGAGATCATGTGCCGCGATACTACGGACATAGGGCGCAATATCTGTCACAATAATTGAGAATTCGCGATCGAGGGAGGAGGCGGTCATTGCTGTTGATGCCGCGAGGCATGTCGAGGGTGCTTCGGCAAGGGGGTCGAGCGCTGCGGCGAAGTTTGCTCGGGTTAGATGGGATTGGGTTTGGTTGGAGGAGCGGTCTTTCTGGATTGCTGTGATGAGATTGTGTTCAAGTGATTTGCTTTGAATAGAAACACTGTCAAGCATGTCGCCCGTGTTATTGTTGTCTTGAAGTGAAGAGTGGATTTGATGGATTAGGACTTGATTAGTAATGCACAGTCGTGTGTTTAGGTTTGCGTAGTCAGAAATGGCATCTGCTTGGACGAGTGTCCAAGGAAATCCCACAATGTAGTTTGAACGTGCCTTGTCTGAGATTTCTGGTGACGTGGTGTCAAGTGGTTGCTTCCATGTAATTAGTTGATTGGCTT
This sequence comes from Venturia aucupariae, assembly GCA_003693225.1. Taxonomy (NCBI): domain Eukaryota; kingdom Fungi; phylum Ascomycota; class Dothideomycetes; order Venturiales; family Venturiaceae; genus Venturia; species Venturia aucupariae. The sequence continues at coordinate 8,712 of QWZN01000089.1, forward strand.
GATGAGACGTTGATGCAAACATACCTGATCGGCCTCACGCATATCAAAGCCGCAATACAGATCCGCGGCGCTGGTACAATCTGCCAGAAATTCAAGATCTTGCAGACATGAAGAGGCTGGCTTAGAGGAGGCACTGGCAAAGCTATCACTCTTGGTCTGCGAGAGAAGATCTCCAGGAGCCAGACGCCAATCAGTCCAGGCTGCTGCAAGCAAAGACTCAGTGTGCTCAAAGCCGTTACGAGAATCATCTTGGAGCAGATCTTGCGAGATTAGGCCAGTATCGTTGGTATACGTGCGCTTGCTCACAACACGAAGTGTATTGCCATGGCTGTCGACGTCCACACCAGGTGGGTAGCGATCGATCATCCAGTTGAAGCCACCAGCGCTATCACCAACGCCGATTTGACACCAAAAGTCCAAATTCGTGACGCTAGCACGAATGTCATTGCTGTTCGATGTGAACAGAGATTTGACAGCTGCTCGCTCCAAAAGATGGCCTTCACAGGCAGCTGTAAGTAGAATATAGTCAACGGCGAGATCCATCGGTGGAGAGGTGAAACGGAGGATTGCATGGAGAGCGAGCGAATCAAGAGGAACCAGGTTCTCGTTGGCGCAGGTCATTATAATGGGTCGCTTCGAGTGAGCGGCGAGTGCAAAGACTGTCAGCCAGAATTGTTTATCCTCATCGAAAAGGACATCAACTTCCTCGAGCAGAATGAGGGACTGCTTTTGTTCTTGTCGCGGCTGATCCTTCTTGGCCTCTTGGTCGTTCACTTTCGGTTCTGCCACAGTCGTAGGCGCCTTGTTCGCGGCAGATTTCTTCTTCTGAGCAGCCGGCTTGAAGAACGAAGTCATGCTTCCCTGTTTGACGTCAGGAGTGTCATCTGGGACAATTTCGATGCTAATAGGCTTCTCGTTCCTCGTCTCTGTCTTCTCGGAAAGGGCCTTTGAGACCTGTTGTACCAAATGATTCTCTGTCATGTCTCCGACCTTCTCAAGCACGTCTTTGCCACTCCTTCGTGAACCGGAATTCAGCTCGAAAACTTCAAACCCAAGTTCTTTCGCCACCGCATAGACTGCCGCAGTCTTACCACACCCGTGAGGCCCGCTGATTAATACCGCGTTGCATGACTTGACGGCACCACGAACTCCTTGAGCACCACCACGAACCAAGGACCGTTGTTGAGGGTTCCGAACTCCATCCGCAGAATCATCCTCCAGTGCTTCCAATTCTGCCGACTCAACTAGCTCATCTTCACTCTCGACGAGAAAGCCGTCAAGATCATCAGGCCGTTTCCGCTTTCTTTTTTTCTCTAACTTGGCCTTGGATTTGGTGGATGTGATGTGGGAACCTGTTGTAGATGTGTTGCTGCCCTTCTCGACCGCAGAGATGGTCGAGTTCTTGAGCCAATCCCTAAGAACAAGCGCCTCTCTCCCTGACTGGAGAACTTCTGCGGCACATTTTGGACCATGTTTTTGAGTCCACGCTTGAGTCTCGCACTCGAACTTATCAAATGGGGTGAACGAGTGCTCAATGGCGGCATACATTGTAGATAAAGCAGGGTGAGGTGCCTCCTGTGCTTGCTGTTTTCGAATCACAACGTCGTCCTCGGAGTCGCTGTATGCATTCTCTGAAGCTTGCACGCGAGTATGAAGCTCAGCAGAAATGAGCTTCTGCAGCTGGACGCCAGTAGTGATTATGCGTTCGGGAATCCTGAGGACTGAGCGGTCGCTGTCCGGAATTAGCCCCTTAGAATATTGCCTGACAATATCTTCTGAATCAGGCACAACAACAGCGGCCTGCTTGCACTTGGGGTGGCCATCTCGGAATCCCCAGGGCGCAAGATTAGAACTGGACACTGGACGCTCAGTCATATATCCACGAGCATGAACAATGCCTTCCGACGGCCACGGTGCTTCGCGGGTGCCATATGACTTTTTGAGTCGAGGCGCACTCATCGCGAGACTGAATCCAGTAACGCGGCGCGCAGCACGATGAGCTTGGGCTTCGGCTTGAATTTTCCCAGGCGTGGTAGATGAGGATTTTCTCGGTGATGCGTTGGCGGCATCGTCTCCAGTGGCATCTTTCGAGATGACGAGAGAACCTTGAACTGGCTTTGGAAGCGGTTTTCCAGAGAAGAAGGGATGAGTAGGTTTTGGTGGGCCAGATGGCTTCTTCGGGGAGGCCTTTTTGGGGGTCGTGATCTTGGTTGGGACGACAGGATCCACTGCTTTTATCTCGAATCTTTCCTCTCCGTCCAGGATGCGATTGATCTCCTCCCCGAGGATTCTGCTCTCATCGTGGTTGCCGTATTTGATTGCCACAAGCAATTGCTTTGCCTGCTTTCGACTTCCACGCGTCCTTCTCTTCGTTTCGATCTGTTCTGGCTCTGAATTTGATTTGGGTCTTGGTGGAGATGCCAGCTTCCCGCCCTTAAGCTGTATCATTCGCACAGGTCTAGAGTTTGTATTTGGTGGGGGCGTTCGAGGAGTCCGTGAAACTCGTCTATCGCTTTTGGAGGGGAGTATTGTAAGGTCTGCCTGTGTCTGTTCGCTCGCTTGCCCTGCCGTCTCGTCCAACTCAACACCAACAGTCTCTGTGACACTTTTATCAGCGCTTAATATGACTGGTCGGTCAGGGCAGGCATTCGATGTGACCTCAGGTTCTTGAGAAATTGTGGATGGGATGAAAGACACGGTCTTCAGGTTCTTTGTGATGTCGTGATAGCCGGTAGGTTGTGTGTTCGTAACGAGAGTTGCTGGATCATGTTCAACCTTCGCTGCTTCCACTAGCAATTGTTCGTGCCATGGAAGTGGTGGGGAATTCTCTGTCGCTTGTTCGATTTCAACAGCTGGACTGCCCTTTGATGGTCTATCCGGTTGTGATCCTGGCGACGTAGTCTTCCTTCTTTTCCGCCGTTCGTAATTTGGGTCTGCTTCTAGTGTGGCTCCCTCTTGAGGACCAGAATTGGAAGGGTCACTGTTTGGGATACCTGGCTCTGTCGTCTCCATAGGCAGTTCTGCCTTTTCCACACCAACGAATGCGAGCAAGGATGGCTGTGTTGAAGGATTGACCTTTGTTCCGTTTGAAACCTTTATCGAACCCTTCTTCCTCTTGCCGGCTCCCTTCTCTTCCACGACGGCGGCATCTTGAGCAATGGGTGCCGCGTCGTCATGGTTGTCCCCTTTCTCTTCTTTGAACGTTTCTGGCCTTCGAAAGAACGGATGTACATGGGTTGGCTTTTCTGTAGTCATTATCTTCAGCACCGCAACAGCAGCCATTGCATTGTTGCAGGCAGGCAGGATTGGGTTGGACTTTGACTTTGCATTGGACGCGACGCAATTCCGTTACGCGTTTTGGGATAGGAACTAGTAGATTTTGGACAAGCACCTGCATACTAGTAGGAGTATATTCGAACCATTCTTGATTTTGGGGAATAGGGCAATAGGGAGCTATAATCGGGTTCCATCTACCTAGGACTGAGCATTAAATAGGTACCTTCCACTGGCATTGTAAATACTCTTCCACTGGCATTGTAAATACTCTTCCACTGGCATGGATCTGGGTGCTGTTTTCGGAATGATGCCTTAGTCATGCCTTGATGGTAGGGCCGAAATCTCTGTGGCGCTCAGCCACACATGAACATGAAAAGAATAACTTCGAGCAGGACTGGATCCTGAGGAGACTGAACATCTCCACAATGGCCAACGGAGCTTCAATAGACGCTGTGTACACGATAGCAAATATCCCCCGCCCAATCGACCAGGCCAATGGCCGCATTCTCGCCTCGACCGTCCATAGCTTGCCCAACTCGAAGAAGCGGAAAAGATCGCAGGTGGCAGTCAGCATTGATGGGGAGGGTGTGAATATCTACAGTGTATGGACTGTCGCATAGAGCATGGAACAGACATACTAATTGCATCAAGGTCAAAACACGCCGCATACTGTCTTCATACCCTGTCCCTCCACATACCTACTTCGTTACTCGACCATGTTCGCTCCAGCAAGAAGCTACCAAAGACCGTCCCGCATGTCGCTTTACCTATTCCGCAACGAAGACGTCTCCTACCGACTCGAAAACACAGCTTCTATCTTTGGAAGAGCAGGTTCACCAAGCCGACCCTGCTAATCCAAAACGGAACGAGCAATCTCTGTCTGGGACGAGTTCAGTGGTCTGGATTGATACCCTACCCGCATACAATATCGCACCATCGCAGCCGGCTCATCACGATGTACTCGTACTCCAAGAGAAGGGCCAACTTACCTCGTTCTCAGAACGACTAGACGCGAGATTATGGACGAGTGATCTGGGCTCGGCAGCTTTCTCACCCGAGGACTCAACATCGGACGCGAAGAAAGATTTCCATGTGCAACATGCTGAGCTCGTGGATCTGGAAACAGCGAAGCAGGGACTGCTGAAAGGCCGGGAGGATGTTCTCGCCGCCCTTAGTATTCCAGGCGTCGTTCCAGAGTTACATACTCGGAGTGAAGTTTTAGTCGTCATTACCAAAGATGCTGCTGGATCAAAGATTCACGCGTTCGCTCTGCAATCGAGGGCTGCCAGCAATTCAACCGTTCAGCGCTCCCAACCACAACATCTGCTCACCTGGAACCTGCCCGCAGTCACTGATTCCGATGGTACAGCCTCACATTCCCTCGATGCGGGAAGTGGCATCCTATACCATTTACACAACGGCAGAATTATTTCATACGACCTCACCGGAACATCTCCTCGTATCGCCAACATTCTGAATACGGAGCGGAATGTGCAGAGTATTGTTCCCTTGTCGTCTGCTCTTCTCCTGGCCACTTCGCTGCAGAATTACACAATCCACGACACAAAATATGGCTCTATTCAGGCAACAGCCCCAGTCAGCGAGCCTACCCAGGCAGAGACTTCGTCAAAGAAACGAAGGATTTCAGGCTCGAAGACGACGCCATCAAGCGCCCATCTCATTGGATACTTTGGAAAGTCTGGCATCGCTGCAGTGCTGTCGGGACAAAATCTGATCGCAGTACAGGTTGGAGGGAGGTCAAACAATTCCAAGCGTCGCAAGCTAGCGGAACCACTCCTCATCGACAGCATCGGAAAGGCCGTCGGAAGCTCGTCAGACCACCAGGAATTTTCCAAATTCGATCTGCCAGCGGTGTTGGGAAAATGTCTCAAAGATAACGCTACCAATCCCAATCAGCACCAAAAATTCAGCAAGGAAACCATCACCGCATTAGACGAGCTTGTTGCACAGGGCAACATCCGCGCCTTTGAGAGTCTTTTTGCTGCAGAAGTCAAGGTCAAGACGAATACAAGCCAAAAGCGCGAGAAACTGGTCGCCAACCATGGAGAGGACGATCTCAAGTGGATCTTTCCGGTCGACAGGAAGTTGCCTTTGTTCAGAGAGAAGGCGATGTATGCTCTCAGCCGTGTCTTTGCATGGACACCGACAACGAATGGACTTTCCAGCTCCGGCGAAGCTCACAAACGAACCCCCGCAATTACTGTCAAGTTCCTGCCACCGAACTTGTTCCAATGGTTGACTGTTACTGGTCAACTCACAGCCGAACTCATTCAGCAAGCGCTCCAAGCCGTCGACCCTTCTGAGAAATCAGTCGCTCGTGGTGATGTAGTACTTGCTCTTGCGAGCTTCGATTCATCTTTGGCCCATCTTCACACTCTGCTTACATACTGCCCACGACTGGAGATCGAGGAGGTCGCCAACGCTATCAAGTTGATCATCCTTAGCCTCGACGATGCCACGCTTCCACAACCAGAACCCATCATGTGTACCACCAACGGCGACCTGTCAAATGGCTACAAACCCATTGATACTTTCATAAATGGCGACCACCAGCTCACAAACGGAGACGTGTCCATGGAAAACGGCGACGACTTGAAGCCTGACGAAGAAGAATCAGAAGATGCACTCGCCGAGGCAGCCATGGAAGATGTCGAGGATGAATTGGACCGCGCCATCGACACCCTTGAAAAGCCAATTCGTGGAGACAGTCTCCGACAAGCAATAACGAAACTCGACTCCTTTGCTCCAAACATCATCACCTCCACGCTCCGCCAACAGCTATCCCACCACGAAATCGTCTTCTTCATCCACATTCTACGCATCGAACTCGCCGACGGTGGATGGACGACGCGCTACCTGGATGACGGACCAGATGATCTTGATGAATTGGATGAGTTCTGGGATCGTGCTATTGGTGTCATTGCCAAGGCGTTGAGCTGTGCAGTCGATGCCCTGGGAATGGCGGGTTGGTTGTTATCCAGTGCAGTCGACCCCATGGACGCGGTGGATAAACTTCTTGATTCACTGAGAGCAGAGATCTCAGCAACACTGGAAGGTGTTCATGAAGCTACGTTTTTGACGGGAGTTTTGAGTGAGTTTTTGAGGTATCAGAATAAGAGGGTTAATGCGGGATACAAACCTTTTGCGGGTGTACCGAATGCGGGACGGAGGAAGGCTAACAAGAAGGGGAGGGTTTGGAGGCATCAACGTGGCGAGAATAAAATGTTGCCGATTGGGTTGAAGATTGTGCCGAAGAGTGTGGAGGGCAGTGTTAAGATGGGCGGGAAGATGGAGAGGAAGATCACAAAGAGGGAGGAGGGGATCAAGAGGAGTAAGATGGCGGGGGTTTATAGTTTTGAGCAGATTAGGTTCTAGAGGTCTCTTGAATGGGTGGAGTGGTGAAAAATGGAAGAGGTTGTTTCATTCCAGATTCGATCTATGGTCCCATTCTAGTCATTGGATGTGACCGGTGACTTTTTCTCCGACGTTCAGTAGGAGATGATTCTGAACGTGCCTTGCGGGTTGAGTATAGGGATTCGTGGCTTTTCCATGATGGCGATGTCACCGCATTTTTGATAGTAAGATACAAAGGCTCGGGAGAAAAAAGGCGACATGATTGGGTCTTTGTAAAGCTCACGTCATGTTAGAATAGAGGGGAAATTGGGAGATCTGTAAGTGTTTCTTACATCCTCTTACTGCAGCTGAGATGACACTGCTGACTAATTCGTGTGCAGATTAGGTTTCCATTGTCTGGGGTGGTCTTGCCCACTTGAATTAGACAGTCACGATGGTCGGAGTGTTTGTCCATATATTAGATTGTAAGTATATCTTGTTCTTCATTCACGCGAATCATTTTATCTGATGGAGAACAGCTTGGAGCATTTTAGACCCACGTTTGGCAGATATATTCTCTTCCTTCGTTCCGAACATAACATACACCTCTGTTGATGTGGCTGTTCCCCATCACTTCATCTATGTGATCGATTAAATCGCATACCTTGGAGAAAAGCCCGAAACATGCACCTCTTGGAGTCGGGGATAACATATGAAGTCGATGTAAGCCCTTACACCTTGGTTGAAAAAGGCCTTGCAGTACCGACAGTACCAAAGTAACAACGATGTCCGGGCTTCAACTAGATTCACCCTTCTGGTGACGACTCTTTTGTCCTATCTTAGGATTAACGATGATCATGTCTCGTTCTTAAGGTGTTTGGCTAAACAGACTTATCTGTGACCTTGACACGTTCTTGTTTCCAGATAACTCCTGTACGGCTGTAAGTATTCTTCCGTGTGACTACAATATGGCCTACCTTGATTGAATATTCGAGATTTGGGAGTCATTCATGGGCATTCTGAAATTTAAACATACTTCGGCCAAAACTCAATTGCCATTCCAATCGCGGTAAGTCAATCAAGCATTTCTTACCTTCTATCTTCCTGTCACACCTATCCTCAATCCACTTCATTCCTCTCCTTGCCCCGCGGTGTGGCGCATCCCGATTTCCCAAATGTGGTCATTCCCCAAATCCCTTACCTCGCCGCTGCACCCAACAATCGAACCTTGCAGCAGTGCCATAAGATCCTGCATTTGCGCCCCGCACGAGAATACCAACATTAAAGTTTGAAGTTGCATTTCAGAATGCTTGGCTGTCTTTGAGAGACGAACCAAATAAAGTGGGAAAGCTCCCTGGTTTGTGTTTCTGATTCTTGGAATCTTTCTTTCTTGTCGGTCTTTACTCATGGCGTCGATTGTAGAAAGGTTATCTGACGGCGCCCTGACTGTGGTCTCTACTTCTTCTTCATCTTTTGCTTCTTCGTTGTCTTCGTCTTCTACTCCTTTGGGGTCTTCGATGGCCAGTGTGCTTATGGCATTCACAGCTGGTTCGTCTTCCGATTTTTCTGCTTCTGGAGCGGCTATAACGGCTGCCCAGATTACTTCATCCTCATCGTCAATCTCTGCGGCATCGAGCTGTCCTGTGGATCGAAGAAAGTATAGAACCCCAACACTGGCTGGTATTCCTCGTTGCTGATCAGCGTGTGGTTCTTAGACGAGCAGAAGAGTGTGCCGCAGATAAGATTGATGTTTTCAATCGTTGTAACGATGGATTCTGCAGATGCTGGAGTGGCAGTCTGAGGATAAAGTGAGCATTTCAGACTGACTTCGATTCTGTATCAGAACCTGCACTCACCAGACTGTAGATGCTACGACAATTGCCAATCTGAATTCCGGCAAGACATCGACGAACTCGTGAGAAGCCAGTCCAAATGGAACTGCGACCGGGCCACCCTATCAACTTCTAGCACAATTACGTTCCCGTCTGCACTCTCTATCACGAGTAACTGGAGCTCCAACAATGCCTTTGGAGGAGCTAAAACTTCCCCGACCAGCAGTATGTCAGAAAGGACCACAGTTTCGACCACATCCATCGCACACGCGACCACTGTGTTTTCCAACAGCGGCCCTACCGGTCGCACATCCAATCCAATACTGCGCCAACCGGGAGCCCTGGCAGGATTGTTCTTGGGCTGTACAGCAGGCATGGCCCTCCTCATATTTGGAGTCATTATTCTGGTGCTCAAGAGAAGGACGAAACGAAGAGCGAAAGCGCTGGGCAATAAAGATAACGGGAGTGGAGAGGTTATAATGCTTGAGGTTGGAGCGGGTGGGCAGATATCAAGGAAAGGAACGAGTAGTGGAGGCGATACATTGGGTGACTTCAGGAGTTTCGGACAGCATAACGCCATAAAGGGAGAAGACGATGAGAATAAGAAAGGCGCTGCTGTTGGTGATCAATTGGTCAAATCGCGGAAGGACACATACGAGAACGTGTATCGGTGACACCGCGGGAATGTGCCGCCAGATGAAACCACTTGGTGCCCAAATGTCATTCTTTGTACCGGAGCATGGGAAAAGGAATACCGTCAGACTGCTCGATGCAGTGTTGCTGCTGAGCCATGCTCGATTTCGGTTCGGGATCCCTCAAAATTCCTCAGCTTTCCGTTGAATATCATCGGTCCGGAAGCCTGTCTTGTTACTACCGACACCACTAGTCTTGTCATGTCTGGCTGATAGCAAGCTCCTGTCTCAGTGTCAATAAAAGGGGTATGGCTCAGATTCGCGATCTCTTCCCCCATCTCCTCACGTTCTAATTTCTCCATTCTCGTTCTCGCCCCGCTCCAAACCGGCTCTAAGAACGTCTTGTAGCTGTTGGAAGACGATGTATCTAGCAAGACTCCATTCAAGGGGTGACCCGGCTGGAAGAGGACATGATTCCAGAGTTGTTCTAAAGGCCCACCCATCTCCGTCCCCTCTCCTTGCCTCTCTATCAACAACAACATTGCAACCGAGTTTTCGATATGACTTGGTAAATTCAATAAGGGAACCGGCCCCCTTCTCAGTATGATGACAATCGATCGACTGGGTAGTGTTGGGTTGAAGCCTTCAATGCTAAGAATTCATTCGACAGATTTCCTTCACATACCAAAAGGAACCGCAACAACGTCCTTCATCAGACTAGCATTCCACCTATTATAGTATACGCGGCGGTCTAGTTACCACTGATATCCAAGTAGCCGATACCGTAGAGCTGCTAACATCCGGCAGGCACTTTTGGTCTCAGGTACTCAGGGTCCAATTCTTTAGGCACATCCTTCGTAAACCCCATAAAGACAAAATCCTTCGTAACAGCAAATGATCTCTCCACTGCCTCAATCTGGTTCCTGGAACAGGTCGAGGGCACAAGAAGATAACAGATCGGCCTTATCGGACAAGTCGGGACTTTATTCTTGCGCGAAACTATTGAGGCTGGTCCAGAAGTCTTGTAGGAGCCATCGAGTACGGTTGTAGAGCCTGTTGCGATGTCTTTGGATGCTAGGGTACGTTGGAAGACTTTGAACAGGGCTTCGGGTTGGTATGCGTACGCTAGATTATGTTAGACTGCACCGGGGACTGTGAAAGTCATTTACCTTCTTGACCCGCATCAAAGATGCGCGAGAACGATAGCCTTCCAACCTGTCTAACCATACCGGCGACATATGAGGCATTGACATTGAGCTCTTGATATCCTGCGTCTTTGAAGGCAGCGGAATCTTTGTACTTCACGGCCAGGCTGATAGCTTCGCCGCCAAACCCTGCAGGTCGTATCAGCTCTATTTGCCAGAGTCTCCAAGAAGAACTTACAGTTATTGGAATAATCTCGATCTCCATATGCCATGGCAACATTGATGCCTCGATCGAGCAGATAGCCAATGTTCTCAAGATGTCCCCCCATGAGCTCATCATAACCAGTAAGCATGACACTGACCTGGAAGTTGTCCTCGGTGAAGTTGCGAGGCACACCTAGAGCTTGCTGCACTGTTTGCGAGTTGAGATAGCCGACATAATAAGGCGATGGAAAGGCAGTGGGCCTTTTTTGTGTAACATCCGTCGTGCTTTGCTGCGCTGCGAATCAGTAGATATCAATCGCGTTTCTACGATTTGTTTCGGACCTTCGATAGTAAAGTATATCCTCCGGCCACTGTCGAGCAAACTGTACTCGAATGAGCGCAGAGATTGTAAGCATTACATGTACCCCTGACACCCACGTTGTCTGCGTCGCATTTTGCTGCTTCTTTTCTGCAAGCAGCAATATTTGTTCCGCATCCATCTGCGGTCGCCCATTTTCGCGTTACACCTTGGTAGACGCCGGCATCGATGGCTTGAATCCCGTAGGTGTTATTGAAGCCGAAAAGTGGAAACTTGGGCTGTTGAATCGCCATGTCGACACTATTAAAATCAACATGATTGTGCAATCTGAAATTGACACGAAGACTTACAATCCGTTGACAATTCCGATGGTATCAATTTTTAAAGAAATCTCGTTGGCGATCTTTTTCTCAGACCTTCGCAGAAAATCAGCGGCGAAAGAAGGAGCCCACCTTCCTCCATAATCGGTCGACCAAATGCTCAAAGCGTTTGTCTTGGATCTGAATTCTGGAAATTCCCCCAAAAACACTTGCAAGAATCGCCAGGTAACTTTGGCAGCATTGCCAGTACTGTTAGCAGTTTGAAAAGCGTTTTGACTAGCACCCATAGCAAAATTGGACTTTCCCATGATCTTTGACGGGACTTTGAGAAGGACATCGTAGGAGAAACCGGTCTGTACGGGCTGGTCGACGTAGAGAACGTTCGCTTCATTGTTCCAGGAGTGCGGATTCAGGGTAGTCGTTTTTGAGTCTTCGTTGACTGAACACGGCCCTGTGCCATGAAAGAGGCCTTTCATACTGGACGTGCCTTACCGAGCATTAGTTATGACCTACAGATGGAAAGATCGACTCCAAACCTGGTCCTCCATTTAGCCACAATGCCAGAGGAGCATTAGCTGAATCTTTCCTCGCCTCAAAGAACCAGAAGAATAAGTTGATAGGATAGTCCTCCAGGCTTCCAGGGGGGATAGAAATATAGCCACTGAATGATTTGACACCAGGGGTAGTCTCGCAGATTCCAGGCTAGTGCAGTCATGGTATTGTCAGATTCGAAGTCTACCTACGTCGAGTGGAGGTTTACTAGAACAACTCACCGCTTTGTAGGATATCTTGACTCCCGGGTATGCTTTAGAGTCAAAGACTTGGTCGTATTTCGGCGTCAGTGGAATCTGTCCGTATGCGTGCTGTACGCTGGCCTGGAGCACAATCAAGGCTGTGAAGACGAATCGTAAAGCCATATTGAGCACAACCGTGAAGCTCTTTCGAGAAGGGGTTGTGGCCAGGCCTGTCGTCAAGTCCTGGTAGAAGCGCGTCAAGGGCATCCAAACTCATCATTGTCGATAGAAATAGTTCGCTTGATTCGAAAGCAATATATTGTCGGGTAGTTCCGCATAGTCTCCAGCAGCTGATGATTACTAAGTCTCGTTATTATAAGGTGACAGGACCTGACGAGCCTCACGCAGGCTTTGAAAGGAAGCAGTGAACCCTGCAGATTATTACTGGTATACATAGTATGAGGAGGGTGTATACCCTACTGGTATATGCTCCATCTAGGGCAAGAGAGGGCGCCGAGGAGCGACAGTGTTGCAGCGTCCTTTGACAACCGGATCTCGTGTTTGACAACCGAATCTCGTGAAGATGAAGATGCTGAAGACAGATGTTGGTCGATGATTACTACAACAGTGTGGAATGAGAGAAAGAGGCTGGAGGAAAAGAAGCCCGTATTCCAATCGGGAACGCTAGGCTCACTTGAGACAATCAACCACCCGCATTCAGACTTCCAATTGTCTTCTCTCCCCAATCCAACACCCAACACCCAACATCCAACACCAAACACCCAACCTACTTCTTCGAGTCTTCCTCTTCTTCTTCTCAACCACCGACCGATGGCTTGTCCTCGCCTATGGCAACACAACCCAGTCGGGACCATCATTTAACATATCAAAGACCGTCAAGCCTCTTGCGAAGTGCCTTGCAAACCTGGCCGGCTTATCACGCTGCCAGGTCGACCATGAAGAGAGACTGTACACCACAGAAGGCTCCCATCAATATCAACTCCCGTTGATCAGGTCGAGACAGGATATCTGGTGTAGTTATGCAGAATCCACGGCTACACGCCATTTGGACAGATCATAAAGTGTTGAGCATAACTACTTCACCAGTTTGTTCCACACATGCCAAACTCGCGGCTTCCTCATCATCAACCATCAAACTACCCAGGTCATTCTGTCTTTTTTTCATCTATCATAATCGACCAGAACGGCTGATTGACAACGGCTTCACCTGAAACACTCACGCGCCAGCCCAGTCGCAGATATCTTCTATCCTCGGCAAAACCTCGAGAGCAATCATCCTTCGCATTCACAACCGCAACTGATTGATTAAAAAGTCCATGAATACGCGTTTATCCAATGATTTACTCACCTTCTATAGTATTTCATCTCCACACGACCCTTGTCACACCCACTTGGATGTACCGGTGCGTGTCCCTTCATTCGGGTGGCTCATTTCAGACAGCACTTTCGCTTGCACTTTCTGTCAAGCTGGAAAACTGGGATTCTCGGCTGGTCAACAATGATGCCGAATCATTGCTTATTATACACAGTAAAAGGTCCATGCATTGTTCGGATGTGTCGGGCATTTGGGGGAATAAATGGGATGTGCGCACATGAACATATCATATTCTCCGTGAATCGCGTACCTGATCTACCACAGTACTCGATCTCTGCCAGGCTTTAGACTCCTTTAGATAGGCGTCATCCCGCCATTCCCATTAGTCCCCACACTCACGCTCATTCCAGTCATTGTTTACTTTGTTCCACTCTTTTGCGAAGCCTTTCTTTCACGATGCTTTCATTTTTAGCCTTCGCGGCCTTGTTAAGCTCAGCCTCAGCACAACAACCCTCCAAAGCCGAGATCTCCCCAACTGGTGGGCCTTTTGACACAATTCCCCGCCTCGGCTTCGGAACATGGATGCTCGATGATGAGAAGAATGCTACAGAAGCCGTGGCTATGGCGATGGTGAACGGCTACCGTCATTTCGATTGTGCGACTGCGTACCAGAATCAGGTTGCCATAGGCAAGGGATTGGCCGAGGGCTTAAGGAGGACGGGACTAAACAGGAGTGACATCTGGGTTAGTTCGAAGTTGTGGAGTACTAGGTGTGTCAATCTTTCCCCCCCCCTCTCCCTTTGGTCAAGCTCCAACTGGGAGTAAGGTTTTGTGCCATGTGGCGAGGTGAAGGTGACAGTGACGGTTTGCTTGAATGTTGTGCTAACCTTGCGCGTTTGTTTGTAGACACGGAGATAAAATCCAATCTGGCCACGAAGCCAATCTGCAGCAATTGGGCTTGGATTATCTCGACATGGCACTCATGCACTTTCCCATCGGAACCGTGAACGGAAAGCCAGAATACGACATTGCCGCCACCTGGAAAGCGATGGAGAAACTTGTTCCGCCAGGAAACGCCGCGGTCAAGGGGGCAGCTCGATTCATCGGTATCTCCAACTTCAACCTGACGCAAGTCCAGGACTTGCTCCAGGTGGCTAAGATTAGGCCAAAGGTGTGTTCGCTTACCACGAACTTCCAGACCCCTCGTCACCCTGATGGGCATACTTGCATGAATTGTGTGCTGATGAAAACAACAGGTTCACCAACTAGAACTCCATCCCTACCTCCAACAAAACAGATTCGTCGCATACCACCGTACTGTAGGCATCCCCCTAACTGCCTACGCCCCCCTCGGCGACACGAACCCCGCCTACCGCCAAGGCGGTATCCAGGGTGGCCGCTTCATGAAAGCCGGTGCTCCCACTCCCCTCTTGCAAAACCCTGTTCTCACCTCCATTGCCAAAGAGCGTAATTGCACCGTCGCTCAAGTCTCCATCGCTTGGAACCTCAAGCGCGGTATCCTCTCGGTACACCCAAGGGCTAGTCGTGTGGACCATCAACTCGAGAATTTCAAGGGGGCAACGGAGTGCGATTTGGAGTTCACCGATATGTTGGCGATTAGGAACATTGAGAGATCGGTGAAGTTCAGAATGTGGGACCCTTGCCCGACTCAACTTGGGTTACCTTGTTATTTGGGGTTGGAAGGAGGAAACGAGAGCAACCTCACTTCTGTGAACGTCTAGGTAGGAACATGGTCCTGCAGATGCGGGGAGGCTTTGTTAGAGTGACGACGACCTTGTATTATATCAAGTCAAAGATGGCAACTATGTTTTCTTGAAACAATTTCTTTTGGCGAAGCCGTGTCTGATTAAAGATAGCTCCGTAGATCGGCTTTAACCTGATCATGAACGCCTTCAACTTGGGTCGACACCTGTCGGTCCATATTAGCCCTCAGGAGAGCATCAATATGTGTCACGATTATTTGTAAACCTTTGGAAACTCGTGTACACTCCTAATTCTAATTGTGACCAGATGGCTCACTAAAAACTCTCACCATTCAACCTCGTCTATCACCGCTCACTCCGTGTCCGACTCAGCAGTAAGATCGACACTACTTTTGTGAGTCCAAATTTCCTGCTTATCCAACACCTTTCGCAAACTCTTCCCAAGTGATTCCAGCAGCACTTCATCCTCCTCCCGCTCAATGTAATACTTCACCATCTGCTCCGGTATATCCTCTCCCTTGCTCATCTTGTTTACCAAAGCCATCAACTCATGAGCCTTACCACCAGTTCTGTCACGCAGGGAGTCGACGATTTCGTGGTTCCAATACTGCATTTTTTCTGAAGCTTTCTGCGTGCTTGTTAGGTTGATGATACAGTTGGCCCTATTCAAGGATACCGATAGTTTTCCGGAAATTTGGAACAACAGTTTCCAGAAATCTGTCGATATCGATCGTGGCTTGAGAGTATTTTGATGGAATGAGTTGTGCCACTTACATTACAATGCTTGTCTTCCTGCCTTGCCAATTGACCCAAATCAGTCATAGACTTCTTGCTGATGTTTCGTGTGAAGTCCAGCAGGCCGTTGAGAAAGCGACCGCAGACACTGATTGCAGTTTCTCGCGTCAAGCTCTCTGCGAGGTCCCCTCGAACACGGTCAATTCTCTCTTTGGCTAGCTCGGCGTCAAAACTGCCATCACGCTCTCTAAACTCAGTCTGCATAGTCTCCACTTTGTTAGCCAGTAAGCGGAGATCCTCGACCACACTACCGAGATCGTTTCTGATGGGATCGACCAGTGTGCGGATTCTGTTTTCAATGTCAGTCTTACTTGCCGTCGATTGCTGTTCCTGGGATTCCGCGATAAGAGTTGACTGGGCATAGACTTGCTCGTGAAGCCCTTCCATATCCGCATCGAGGGCTGTTTGTTTAGAATTCAATCGCTTGAGTTGATTGTCGATTTGGACCAGTGCATCGGCATGCAACGGGAATGTCGTAATAACACCATTGGCATTCATATTTTGGTGCAGAATTGAGTCGTGTATCCCTTCAGGACTGGCGTTTGTAGCTGCTTTTGCCTCGCTTCGATTCTCCCGAGGGGAGTCATCATTGTTGGCCACCAGTCGAGAATCAAGAGAAACGACGGGTCTCTCATGAGAGTCGGCTTTTTGGCCTGACACGATGAGGTGACTGTTTTCTGGCCGAGATATACTTCTCATTTCGGCAACAGAGGCTACACGCTGTTTTTGTAGTCCCGAGACGTGCTCCTTCAAGTCGCTGATGCCATAGAAGAAGGTTCTGTTCATTTTCGCCTGGGTGTGGAGACAATCTTTGTCGAAGAAATGTTCAGTGACATGATTTCTGAATACCACAATATCGTTTTGTACATTGTCCAGTCGTTCATCTTTCTCTTCCAGCTCTTTTCGGATTTGAACGATGTCGTCAAGGATCTCAGACAGCTCAAGGGCTGCGCTATTGTTTCGAGACGGGTGCTGGACTTGGTCTGATGATGCCTCAAGGTCTCTGATACGGTGACTCAGTCCCTCCAAGTTGATTTCCACAGCTTGGATGTCACCGTCAATACGCTCAATTTCGCCTTTGCGGGTACGAAAATCTCTGCTAAGCTCCTTTCGAGCGTTGCTGAGTAGCCTCTTCTCAGCTTCGCATGTTGCTTTGAACTTTTCTGCTTCCGCCTTCATGTCGGCAAACTTCTTTTCCAAGCCGTCGATTTTGGTTCCCATTTCTTCTAGGGTCACATCGGGAGCCCTGAGAAGATCAAGCTTCTCTTCTAACCTTGACAGGTCGCCCTCCATCTTCTCCCGTTCAGCTTTCATTTTGGTTTTCCACAATTTCTGCGATCGGCTATCGATGAGTTTTTCCATCTCTTCGGCCAATCTGGCCTCTGTCTCCTTAGACTTTTGTAGCTCGCCCCGCAATATGTCATTGTCAACCCTGAGCATTGCGACGTCCTCTTTCTCCCTGTTCTGCACTTTTTGGACAAATAAGAGAACAGAAGCTAGACCTTCAGATGTCGCAGCAGCATACTTAGCTTCCTGAGGATTTACGGTATCGTCCGTACTAATCCCAACTTTTTGAAAAGTGGAAAGGAAATGGTTCGTCAACACTTGGAGCTCTTGTCGACGCATTTCTTCAGCCTCATAAATGAGCATTGCGGCCTGCGCGTCTTCTTCTGCCTGCTTTTCCTGGGCCTCGCGTGCAAGCCTGTCATTTCTGTCTTGTTCAAAGGTCTCCACATCAATCACTTCGATGCCCTGTTCTGTGATAGCAGCCACTCTAGAGCTCTCGTCCGCTGGCTGATCGACTGACTTTAAGCTAGGAGAATCTTCATTATCGTCCAGGATTGGTGTTGCAAGCTTCCTTCTCTTGGAGTCGTTGAAGAACGAGACTGATCTCATCCATTCAGCGCTATGAATCCGGGGCTCTGTCGATTTTGGTAGAGAAGGATCCTCGGAAACTGGGCGCTTTTTTGTATGGCTTTCTCCCACAGCTGTGATGAACGTGAACGAGGTCGGCTTTCCGGGCGGCGGCAGTGAGCCGCGACCATGCACATAGGCATCGCCCACTGGGAGCATGAAGGAGTCATTTTGAAATTTGGAAGACGATAGACCAGTAGGCTCCACACCCTCTTCGGCCTTGATGTCCGCGGTGACCAGCTTGGGTTTTACTGGTCTGGTCGTAGATGTGTCCATGGGAGTGCTCTGGCACTCCACCGAAGGCTCTGCCACAAATGATAACTTTCCAGACGTGACAGTCTGTTCTAATGGCTCTTCCTTAAGGTCTGTACCCATCATGTCATTCGTCTCCTGGAACCCAAGCTCCTCCGTGCATTCACTATATCTCTCGACCGCAACATGGTCATTCTCCTCGTTCGAGTTATGCATTGCATCATGAGGATTTGTCTGTATATCGACATCTGAGACCGGAGACGGGGTAGGATGTGCAGGGTTGTCTGTGGGTAGAGGAGAAAGTGAGGACCTGACAATGTTAGCATTCGACAGTGTCATTCAATGAGCCATGAAACCCCAGCAACAACATCGATGTAGGTTCTCAACGACAGCTTATGATTGAGACAACACCTTCACTCAGAATCGATATTGATGAGTTCTGGAAGTTTGAGAACTGAAAATCGCTCCAGTCTTTTTGAAGTCATGGCCTGTAGAACAAATGGCGGTACTTACCCGCTATCACCGATTATGACCTCCGTGATCGAGGGTATTTCGTTCGGCTGGCTTGCCATCCTGTCGCGCGCTGCTCCGGAAGTGATTATGGTGGTGAGAGCTATTCCGCGCGAGACAGAAGTTGATGTCGTGTCGTAAAGTTTGATGTTGTCGCAACGTAGAGGCTGTTCTTGTAGCAGCGAGGTGGACGATGGATTGAGTGTGATTATTATAAGTGAGAGTGTAGAGTAGATCTATATGGAAGATGTGAAGATGGCGGAGAACTGAGCCTGGGAAAAGAGTGAGCTATTACCCGGCCTCCCGACTTCAGCTGGGTGGCTTAGGTGAAGTAGCTGCCATGAATATCGATTGACTGGTCCAATAATAGGAGCGATAGATAAACTTTGATTCTCCTTTAAGAGCACTGATGTCGTGAGCCGGCATGGGGTAATTGGTTTGGTGTCCGACTCTAGGTCATGGAATTCGGACTCCATTAGGCTCTTATAAAAACCTCGATGATAAGAGGGATTGACTTACAGATCAGATATGACGATCCCATCACTCAAGGTGAACACTTAGGTCAATGTCTATACTCTAATGCTATTGTCTCATTCAAGTTGAACGCAACCGATCTCGAAAGTGCTAAAGAAGAAGAACCACCTCCTTCAAGATTGGATCATTCCCACTCAACTCCTGCTTCGCAGCAACCGTCTGTTTAGCCTCCATAGCAGTGCAGAGCTCCAGCAGCTCACCATCAATCGGAGCAGAATACGCAAGCAATCCTAATGCCAACGATAGTCCTTTCACAACCTCTTTACTCTCTTCCTCTCTGTTGAGACCTTCCAAGAGTGTAGCCATCATCTCGACTTGGTCGTTTTCGTTGACAACATCAGCTCCTTTCTCCATGCGTGGCCGGTGATTTGCCGCAGCTAGGTTGAACGATAAGCTTGCAGCTGCTATCCTTACATTCACATGTCCTTCATCGAGGAGGCTTATCTGAAGTAGTCTAACAAGCTCCTTGACGAGAATTTCATTCGCGACGATGACGTGGCTGGCCAGATGCGCAGAGAAAAGGTTGCAAGCAACGTGCAGCGCAACAATTCTGAGGTTGTAAGGTGCATCGGTACCCATTTCATTGACATGCTGGAGTAGTCGGAGTACCGTAACTGTAGCCTTCTCCTCCGCAAAGAAAGCACTCACTCTCGCATCTGCTACGGCTAGGCGAAAGATGTCGTAGGCCGCGAACAAGTCGCACTGAGGCAATGTCATGATGCTGGATTCCATGAACTTGGCAAGATCTGGGAGAAATGGCAGAGGCGCTTCTTGTGAAGCTCTTTTGCCATGGATGGCTTCAATAAAGTTCTTCATGGCAGGAACAATTGGGTAGTTGCCTAGCGTACCAAGCTTATCAATCACCTTGTCCAGCGGAGGCACTTTCGTGTAGGATACAGATCGAAGACTTGTACTGAGTAATTTTGGCACTCTCATGTCTGCGTGAGGATGTGGGGGGTGAGTAGAATTGATTAATAGTCTGACGGTTCCTCGAAGCCGGTTCGGATCAGCGCCCGCCCATTCGTCCTGTTTCTGTCCTCGCTGGAAAGTCATGAAGGTCGGCGTTGCGCGCACAGCAAATTTCGAGGACACTTCATGTGTTTGATTGATGTCCACCTTGATAAGGACAGCCTTGCCTCCAGCCTCTACAGCTAGCTCATCGAAAACGGGGTAACAAATCTTGCACGGAGCACAAGTCGAGCTGGTGAAGAATATGGTCGCACATGAATTGAAAGCCGAATCTAGTAGTCCTTCCACTTCCTTCAGCGAGGTTACGTTGTGAACAGCACTCATCGAACCGGCGGATCCATTTGAGACTTGTTTAGTTGAAGTTGGTTGGGGCACATTCTGAGGGGCGACCGGAGCTTGGGTGATGGGCCTCATTGCTTGTTCAAGCTGAGGCTTCAACATCTGGCCAAAGGGAGTATCTAGCACTCTTCTAGGCAGAGAAGTAATGTGGTCCGGGATTCCCTTGCCCACGAGAAACATGGAGAAGTCATTTGAAAAGTTGTTGCAGTTGTGCAGAAATAAATCGTAGGCCTCCGGAGTGTACCTCTGTTTGAGGGATTCCAAGTACTCCAGGATGATCTCTATGGGCAAATCTGTCTTTCCCAGTGGGACGACTTCCATCGGATTTCCATGATGCGTTCTTCCTGCGTATGTGGTTTGGACTCCAGCGCCATAGAAGTACTCGATGCCATCGAGCACAATGGCGGTATGATAGACGGCATCGATGTGTGTCCCAAGGAACTGCTGTGAGAATTGTCTGGCCAGACCCTTGTCATGTCATTAGCGAATATGTACTTATATGCTGTTAATATCGCCTCCGGGAGAGCAAGTACCCTGGAAAGATCGTAGACATAAAGTTTGACGTCCATTTCGTTTTGTATGTGTATTGGCGGTGGTAGTGGTAATAGTCAGGAGGGAAGGAAGCTGCCAGTGAGTATATATATCTTCTCAGTGGTTTAGGTAGTAGCCTTTCTGACGCGTTCCAGGTTCTCATTAGGTAGATCGACGAGACAGGGAGGGTACGGATACGGATGTTATTAGAGTGCAACGGAACTTGCCTCGAAAGGGGCGCAGATAATACTACTACTACCTTACACATCTACTGTACTCCTATCAAAATATTCAGACACTCCTATTCACCATTGGCATACATATATTCCACCCAGAGTCGCTCCTTACAGACTTTCTCTCTGCCAATCAATGACATCTCCACCCTAAGCCATTCTTTTCTCTCCTGCACACAGCCTCCTGGTACAACGCCCATGTCCTTCTTCGCCCAATTCGACTCCTCCGCATCCACCACGCGCAACCGACGAACTTCCTCCGTCTCCTTGCCCACGCGAAACGTCGTGGGTCATCCCTACGAGAAGCCGGACAGGCTTACGAGCAACGACAGCGACGCGGGGACCTTCCCCCAGGACGGTGCAATGAACCACGGTCAAAGAGCAAGATATATCAAATGGGGAGCTCTGGTCACGGTCGTCCTGTTTCTATTCTTTTACCTCACACCTAATGGATCGTCGGGACCTTCATTCGAGCCTGCGCCGGGGAGTGCAGGACAATCGCCAGATCCAACGACTGGGAGGAGATGTACAAAGTCACACGATGGGAAGAAGCCGCTAGTACAATATGCGCTGATGATAGATGCTGGCAGTACTGGTTCTAGAATACACGTGTATCGCTTCAACAATTGCGGTTCAACGCCAGAGCTCGAAGATGAGATCTTCGAGATGACAGCGAAGAAAGAAGGTGGCTCAGGATTAAGTTCGTACAAAGGAGATGCAGAGGGTGCTGCAAAGAGCTTGGACGTGCTGATGGACGTGGCTGTCAAACATGTACCGGACAGCCTCAAAGCTTGCACTCCTGTAGCTGTAAAGGCAACAGCTGGTCTCAGGAAGCTTGGTCCGGAAATGAGCGATGCTATCTTGAAGGCTGTTCGCAATAGATTGGAGACGGTTTACCCATTTCCAGTCGTTGCTGAGGAGAAGGGCGGCGTGGAGGTTATGGACGGCAAAGACGAAGGCGTCTACGCCTGGATTACAACCAACTACCTCCTCGGCAAGATTGGAGGTCCGGACAAGAACCCAACGGCAGCTGTGTTCGATCTCGGTGGAGGCTCCACCCAAATCGTCTTCGAGCCCACCTTCCCACAAACTGGTGGCGGTATGCCAGAACGTCTCGCGGAAGGCGACCACAAATACGAGCTCAATTTTGGTGGACGGAAGTTCACTCTTTACCAACACTCATACTTGGGATATGGACTCATGGCAGCAAGAGAAGCTCTTCACGGAGTTGTCGTCGACGCGATGCACGAGGAGAACGGCAGTGACAGAACGTGGTTGGAGAAGCCCGTTCTCAACCCCTGCATTGCACCGGGCATGTCTCGCGATGTCACTGTGGAGTTACCCAAGGGCCACGTTCTCGGTGCGTCGCTCAAAGTCAAGATGACAGGACCCAAGGAAGGCGCACCAGCCCAATGCAGAGCACTGACAGAGAAGACTCTGAAGAAGGATGCAGAGTGCAAACTCCACCCTTGCGCATTCAATGGTGTCCATCAGCCTTCGCTCGAGAAGACTTTCTCGCGAGAAGATGTCTACCTTTTCTCCTACTTCTACGATCGTACAGAACCTCTCGGTATGCCCGAGAGCTTCACCATCCGCGAGCTGGGGGATCTCGCACACCGTGTATGTCAGGGCGAGTCTTCATGGGACGTTTTCCACTCTGTAAAAGGCGCTGTGGACGAATTGAAGGGACGACCGGAGTCTTGCTTAGATTTGAACTTTATGTTATCGCTTTTGCATACTGGGTACGAGATGCCCATGGAGCGTGAGGTGAAAATTGCGAAGAAAATCAAGGGTAATGAATTGGGTTGGTGTTTGGGTGCCAGGTAAGTTCCAGCTGTCCACGCTATTCTCCGAAGAACATTCACTAACACGTGTACAGTTTGCCGTTACTTAATCAGGAGTCTGGATGGCAGTGTAAGATTAAAGAGGTCTCGAATTAGATGTCTTTTTTGAGCATTTTGTTAGGTTCGTTCTTCGGCGTTGTTAGGAGATTGGTATGGCATAATGTTGGCCCTTGTACTAGAGGTGGTGCGACATCCTACAGCTACTGTGGTGTAAAACTACTATCTAGACATGTTTTGATGGTGGAGAGCACCGATAATGTGTTGGCGTTTGGAATATTTGGAAGACTTGACGCTGCGTTCAAACAGCTTTCGGTCAGTAGAGGTCGATTCAGTTGGCTCATCTTCAAGTTTTCATGCTTTCCACTCACACAGCCAGCTCTTTCTCCTCCTACCTACAACTATAACACCAGCCACTTCTCGCAGTCCACGCCTTGAAGTGATGCAATGCGCAAAACAGCTTGACAAGGCTCACGCCAGGAACGAGTTTACTCACCTTTCCGGTCAAATTTGATGAACTTCTGCACTCGCTTAAAATGCTCATTCCACCAGCGCTGCACTCTCGTAATCATTTACCATAGCCCTCGTCGCCGGCTCCGCCACAGATATAATTCCCACAGCTGGGTAGCACGAAGTCTTATCAGGATATTGAACGAACTGCAAAAGGCATTATCGGAGTATCGGTTCGTCTTTCGAGACTCAAAGAACTTCAAGATAGTTCCCAAAGACCTGCGCAACCTAGCGCAAGTATGTGGCCGCATCGGAAGTTACGAGTCACTCGCCCAACGTGCCAAGCTAGAGGCCTTGAAATGTCGCGCACTTACCGATCCGTACATAGACAAGATCGCTCAGTTTCTGCAGTCGTTAAGAGAAGATGGCAGCGGTGATCTGTCCCGAGACGACTACCGAAAGCTCCATTAACGCTCATATCATCAAGCTGATGTTCAGGAAATTCGGAGGGCGGTATCTTCGCTAACGCAGATAATGATTGCCATAATTGCTACAATTAAGATATGACTTGTCAATACGACACTACAAAAGAAAGCAGCACAGCAGAGATCCTGACCGACGAGGTCGAAAAAAGCGGCGCGTGAACAGGCTGTCGCTCGTCACTCCAGCCTAAACGAGGGGGCCGAGGCGAGACTTGGGGCGATTCGAATGACATTGGGGCACCTTGAGGGGGCTGTTACACGGTTCGCCTTTTTCGACATCAGGCTAGACGCTCCTGGTCAATGACTGACACGCCAACAGGACTTCTGAGATCGTGGGCCAGGTCAACAACAAAGGAAGCCTTGTTTGGTGCGCCTTCCCATGTTCAATTGGCTGACTATTCAACTAAGTGTTTGTTCAGGAACATTGCCTACAAGTGTTGGACCGGTGTCCATTTCTACCAATATCGGCTACCTCGAATTGTCGGATCCCACCAACCGGCCATTATGGACAATGTATGCTAAAGGAAGACGCTCATTTCTTTGGAGCTCGTCGACAGCTGGAGGTTGTTCGATGCAGTGTTTGAAGATCAAGGACCGCTTTAAACCTCTGCAAGATGGCCAGACCGGAGAGAGTATGCAGAATTCAGATATGTCAAGAGGCGTTCTGCACTGGCCAACATGCTGTCATGAGTGCCATCCTTCTGACGAGAACTATGAAGGGCAAAGCCATCCCCGTTATGGAATGCTGAATCTTGTACGAGCAGGCGAAGAACGCATTACGAGTGGAATGCGATACTGCGGCTGTGTTGGCCATCCTCCGATGAGAACTCCACAAACAAGGCAATATCTATTTCCCCGCATTACAAGTCCAACGCCGGATCAACACCACCAACATCATCTGTCAAGGAATTTCCACGCATTTGACTCGACAAAGCGCCAACCAAAAAACGAATTGGGCTACGGCAAAGGTTTCACGGATGTTTGGATATGCTCTAATACATGTTGCGACGCCAGCAATAACGATGCTCTTTGCCCAGAAATGTTACTAGTTCTTGTAGAAATTCCAGGTAAGTGCGTGACGGATAATATCGATACACACTTTCATCTAAGTACAATCATCTTTGGAACAGTGGCAAAGAATTGTGAATATGATCAACATGTAAGAATGCGCGTGTAACGGGAAATGTCGAGACATCGCCCCCTCTCCTTCACTGTCGATTTGTCGCCATGGCAGCAGAAGTTTATACACAATCCATACTTGATGAAGGGATCAGAATCCACTGACTTAGAAATATTGATAAAGTATAGCCGTTTGCGCTGATTTTGAGACTATCAAGACGAGTCTGCGGTGGCATTGTTCGTAGTACTTCTCGTCGACGTCGCCGCATAATTGCGGAGGCTGGGAATCTTGTGTTTGACAAGCATTGAGACAGAACTCGACCATCAGTAGAAGTATACACACAAGCGCTCTTGCTCAATCAAAATTGACGGGGGAAAGGGAGGGCTGCTAATGTTGTAAAGTCCCTATGGCGAATTAATGATCAAACAGGATTGGAGCGACCGCAAGCCCTTTGTCGCAGTCGTCATATTCATGAGCCTGGAGGAATAATATAAGTAGAGAAATGAATATCTTGAAGCCGCTCTAGCCGGCCCCCTTGCAACAGCAGAGTAGGTACAAGAACTCCACATCTAGCCATGCCTTCGAGTGAGTAGATTTCCCACTTTTTATACATCTTTCCAATCGGGTTGGTTCTATCCTCAACACCATCATGCGCACTTCGATTATCCAAGGCTTTCTCATTCTCCTCCCCACAGTAACAGCCTTCCACTACCGCTTTTGTATTCCTCTCTCATCCTTCTCTTTACTTCCAACTCAACACGACTAACCTTTTCCCCATAGACTTCGAAAATAGCGAAGGTTGCTCCCACGATCTGACAGGGAAAGGTGCACCACCTTTCAATGAAGGCCCGTATGTGCTTGTCAACCATCTACCAGATGGATTCTGGAATTGACGATTTATTGTCAATCCAATGTAGGATAGACGGAACGGTCGACGGCTCGTGTCGTAACTCCCCCTGGGGAACGAATTGGGATCATTTAGAGATTGATTATTTGATTGGAGGTGGTATGTTTCTCCTCTGTTGTTTTCTGTTATCCCTCGTCCTTCCTGCCCCTTTTATCCGTTCTCCTTATTTCCCTTCATGCCGCTCTTTCTGTATTCCATAAACAGAGTTGTAATTAACGCGATCTTGGGACTTTGACAGGTGAATCCGCCGACCATATCCTCACCTACTGTGACCAAGGTATAAAATTGTCGAACAGGTCACCTGATAGAATAGGAAATAACCTTGTGACCAAGATTGTAAAGGCGGTGTTACGGGAAAGCAGAGTTTGACACATTGTTTTGTTGCGCCGAAGGGGTGAGTCAACCTAGCCCTTTCTAGAAGAAATACATACTGGCCAAGTGTACGTGTTTGCTGATTTGCTTTTGATCAGGTGTGCTATAGGAAGTTTCCGAGCTGTCACGGGACCGAACAAGATATGACAGAATGAGCTCGTCTGCTAGTAAACCAACTATGGCTTTGTCAGGCTTCCCAACCGTAGCGATTCCTATATACAAAGTTCGTATCGGTTTTGTCCGTGGGGATAGTAGGGTGGGCGGGTACGAAGGCATAACCATTTTTGTAATTCTCTCTTACTCTGCTTGCTCAATAGGGTTGTCCTGGACATCCGTGTAGTTAATTCATGTGTCTCCTCCACGCTGCTTAGGCAAACAGATGCTTGGGGCGGTCATGAGGAGATGACAGTATCTCCTGTGTCTATCTTGAGGTCATAAATCCATGAGGTCGGCATGTGGATCTTCTCGAGTATGTATCCAGCAAGCGAAACAAAAAGCCCGCGGAATTGAAAACGCTAAGATGTCTACATGGTCGTCGAGGTTCTGGTAGTCGTCTGACTCGAGTTGCCAGACTCCTATTCAGATCGACTCATGGATCCTTAGCCAATTGTCGACAAGTCTAGATCTACCTTAGGCGTACCATTTTTGTCGAACCTCGAACCTCGTTTCAGGGAATCTTTCTGCATCGCGCGAATTGTTATGCCCGAGAAACGAGGCCCTGCAGAATCTAGCCTGAGGGGTGTTGTTTTCGTGACGGTGGAGCCATAGATATGTCCTATGAGCAGGCTGAATTGACCAATTTGCTCGTACCGAAACAGCGGTGCGCTCGACGGGAAGCTTATTCACGGTCCTGTCAAGTTGCTCTGTTTGTGGCGTCTGGCGCATTTCACGACACGGACACGCTATTCTACAGGTGGGATCTTCGTGGAGTGACGGGGTTGACCATTGTCGGGTGAAGAGCTGTATTTGCGGGTGGACGGGGACGGGGAAATGGAGTATACACACAAACGTCTGGCGGATTGTTCGAGGACTGTAGAACTAGAATCCAGTCAGTCAGTCAGCCAGCCAGCCAGGGCCAGCTAGGATTGGCTCGCAGAAGTCAATTCAGGAGGTGTAGGTAATCCCTCCTCCACTCCACAGCCATTGAATACCTCCTGGATAGAACTACCTAGGTACCTTACAGGCCGAACCGGCGCTACCACCTAACGTACCGAGCTTGGAGCAACACTCGACCCCTTCGCAGGAACATTCTCTCACTCCATGTCGAAGCCGGTACGAGCACATCATTGCCCGTTTCTTTCCTTCAAATGCCATAGCCTGCTCAGCGCGCCCACGCACACTGGATGTGACTTCGCTGCCGGTCTTCGAGAGTCCATTCCACGCCAGAGCCTACTGTTAAACCGTGCTCCCTCCGCAACAGTCCCTGGCCACAACATTAGGACCACATAGCTCCTCTGGCCGCGATTGGATATCTCTCGCAGGTATCATATCACCGTTCTCAGGCCTGCCTTGTGTGAACGTCGACCCATTTTTTGTCTTCGCAAGCCCCTCAGGCGACATTTCCTGGCACGGAACGACACCTGCACGTTTCAAAAAGACAAAGACGCCAGCCCACACCATGACTAGGCCGCAAATCATCAGAGCGGGTATGATACCTCTTTGCCGCGTAATGGGTATGGGAATTGACCATTAGTAGATACTCTCGACCTCCAGCGCGATCAAACGTCCCCCACCGCTCAAGATCACTCTCGGAAACCTGCCATCTCTGCGACAATTGCGAACAACAACTCCATATCCCCTCACCAAGCCTCAGAACTACGACATATACAAGAAGAGCGCCACCTGGAGGAAGAGCATCTGTCAAACGCCTGGAGTCAAGCCAATGGTCTGAGTGAAGAACCGCCGTCCGAGGATGAGGAGCGGTATGCCAATGGTATGAGCGCAGAACAAAAGGAAAGAGAAGACTCGGCTGCCCGTCAACATGGTGTTCAGAATGTTGTGCAGAATGGCGAGGACACAGACATGGCGGATCAAGACGGAGATGGAGACAGCGGAGACGATGACATGATGGACAAAATTTCGAGCTCGCCTTCCATTAGCGATGGTCAGTATTTTTCGCTTTTGCCGTGGCCCAGACGCGGTTCTTCTCTGCAATCGCCCACGCCGTCGCGTCGCAGTTCTCGACAATTCTCTCAGTGCTCAGATGGTCTCGACTCGGGTGCTTCGTCGCCCTTTGTTGACACGCCTCTGCACATGCCCCTTACACTTTCATTTTCTCCGTACAACACGCGCCGTAATGGCCGTCAAAGCCGACCAAACACGCCTCTTGAAGAAGAGGACGTGTTGTCGTCCCCCTTCACACAATCCCCTGCCCATCTCCCTCTCAATTACAAGAAACCACATCCGCAAAGGTTCGTACAATCTGCACGTCATCATCATCAATCGGTAGAGTATCTCGGATCCGACGACACCATACAAGGCGACGACGACGAGGGTTTCGCCGAGGCCACCATGGACGACTTTGAGGAAGAGGCACGCGACACTATCGGACCCCTAATCAGCGAACAAACATACCTCACAGTGCCGGGACAAAACAATTTCTATGTGCATCCAGAGCTCACAAAGTCGGCATCGGACATTGAGCTGGAACGTAACCTGCTTCCAGACGATGATCCGCTTCTGGAAGACGATGCGGACGACATTGATTGCATCGCAGAGTCAATTGCAGATATTCTCGATGAAGATGACGGAGACGACAGCTGGGAGACGGACTCCGAGACTGCATACTCCCGGGACAGTTTCGAGTCGGCTCTGTTCAGTGATGATGATGACAAACAGAGCGTGCTCTTTCCTTCTGACTCTCGATTTGTGGACTCTGGCTGGGGTGGTGAGTGCTTACGAGAACTAGAGGATATCGATTTCGAGTTCGTCTACGCTTTGCACACGTTTGTCGCAACAGTCGAAGGGCAAGCGAATGCTCAAAAGGGAGACACCATGGTTTTGCTTGACGACAGCAACAGCTACTGGTGGCTCGTTAGGGTTGTTAAAGACAGCACAATTGGTGAGTTAGTCGCGAGCTTGGTAGTGTGCTTCTCTACTGACGTAAATCCCTCTCTCACTAGGCTATCTTCCTGCCGAGCACATCGAAACACCGACAGAGCGCTTGGCTCGCTTGAACAAACACAGAAATGTGGATGTAGGTTTTGCTATATGCATAGTTGTGGACTCTAGTCACTGATAGTTGTAAAGCTCTCCCAAACAATGCTTGGCGATACCATTGACAAGACCAAAAATCCTCTGAAAAAGGCAATGAAACGGAGGACTGACAAGAGGGTCACGTTCACTGCGCCTACGTTCGTGGAGCCTTCTGATTACGAATTTTCGTCGGAAGAGGAGACAGGAGATGACATCAGTCCACCGAACGGCAGCTCACGTTCTGGCGAGGACCACAATACAGAAGATGGCGACCAAGATGAAATTACCAGCGTTGCGCCTTTGAATGTCAAGCAAGTAAAACGTGACGGTTCCCCAGACCAAAAAAATTCAGGCGAGGAAGACAGAAGGAGAACAATAACTGAGGACCTCAGGTCTAGTGAGGAACTTTTTGATCGCGAATGTAAGTCTTCTGGAGCCAGACGCAGTAAGCACACCCTAATCATCATGACAGTCGAAGGGAAGAAACAATCCAGAAATGGAACTGTGCGAAACACCGACTCTTTCTTCCGGGACGAAAGCATCGAAACGAGGAAAATCACCCTCACGCCTAACATACTGCGTGACGACTCAAGCTCAATCACTAGTCGGCCGTCCAACGAACGAGGCCCTAGCTTTGAACTCATCGAGAAGGAACTCAGAGGTGATGGGAAGCCCGCGAAAGTCGAAAAGCCAAAGAAAGAGAAGAAACCAGGCCTGCTCGGTGGACTCTTTAGCCGCAAAAAGGACAAGAAATCAAAGGGTGGGGATGCCGACAAGAACGGCAAGGTATCGGGTGAGATGATGCGAGAATCACCCAGTATGGACTTGGACGATGCCCGAGCCTCCCCCATTGAGAAGCCAGTGATGGAAAAGCCGACGCGACAGGAGATCGATCTTGGGCGAACTGGCAGCAAAAACAGGTTGCAGAAATCGCCTCCCACCTCATCGGCACCAACAGGGACAAGCTCGCCAATTGGCGTGCAGCAAGCAGAGCCCGCCATTCAGACGAAGCCCAGCGCCGAATCAATGTCAACAATCTCGTCATTGTCTAATCCTGCTCGTGTCGTTTCACCAATAGCTGAATCGCCCGAAGAGCACCGCCGCGACACGCCTTCAGAACCTGTCAGCAAAGTAGGAATTCTCACCAACATCAAGGAGAAGCTTCACGCGCCCGTGGATGGTGCGAAGCCTGAAAAAGTCAAACGGGCCAAGACAAGAGAGGCATTAGATGTTGATTCTACTCCCGAGGAGGAGGAGATTGATCCTTTTGGAGACCAAGCAGAAGCTAGTGAACTGCTCGCACCACCACCTGGCCTTCACACACCCGGTGCGATGAGTTCTACTGAAAGGCTTTCTGAGTCTCCAGTCCATATTACGGCAGCGGACGCGACGCCACCAGAAACCGAGCCTCCACCACTTTTAGGCGATTCGTCCTCAACCTCATCAGCCGATGAACTCGCCTCTCTGCGGTCCTCGCCATCTCCGCCTCTGATGGAATCAGCAGACACAGATGCCACGAGTCGGGATCTGGCTAGTTCACCAACTTTATCGCCCGAAACCCACAGTCCGACGCACAGCGACAACCTCGGGTTCCCAAATGTTGTCGGCAGACAAGTACACGCAGAGTCACATCTACCACCGGCTCCCACTCGATCTCCACCACCGCAGCCTGTCGATACTCGATCCCCTGTTCCGCCCATGACCATGGATGCGCAAGCAGTTTCCACCCCTGCCAGGAAAAATAGTTCATCAACAGTCGCATCGAGACTATCGCCGACAAGCTCACACATTCCGCCCTGGTCAGACGCCCACCTGCGAGCCTATCTTGACGATCCATCCGATATTAGAGATCTCTTGTTAGTCGTACACGATACGAGCGGAGTCGTTCCCGTTGGACCGGATCACCCTCTGATGAGCAACCTGTTTGCGGAAGAGCGAGGCAAGGTTCAGGAAATGAACTCGGCCTTGGATGGCTTGTTAGGGCAGTGGCTCGCGAAAAAGAGAGCACCCAACGTAGGCAGGAAACCCTCCGACTTCAGAAAGCCTTCCATATCGAACGTGGGAGCTGGCATATAGACTCGCGCCAATCCTTGTTTTCACATCGCCCGTTTCTACACATTTTCTTCCTTTCTTTGTTGTTCTACTAGTTGGGCTCTCTTGGGTTATCTTACAACGGCGCTATGGGTGTTCTGGAACAGCACGGAATTGATGAGCATGGCATTATGAGATTTGCCTATAGTTTGGGCGCTCGTTTGGGATACACTCTAATGTTCTACTTGTTTCTATTCATTCTTTCTACTTCCTCGTCTTATTGTACGAGCTGGCTGGCTGCTGCCGGATACATTTTCTCGAGTCAAATTTTGGCATGTGCTGCTTGGAAGGCATGTATTCTACTTCTTCTTTTACTTGGCCTCTACTGGCTATTGGGAAAGCGTCTGGCACTTTGGTGTTTCTCAGGCCTTTTTTGCTTGCCTACGCGCTTGAGATGGAATGATGAGGTTCGGTCTGGGTGGCAAGCTGTTTTTCTACTAAATATAGAGATAGCCTGACGAGAATGTATATACGAAGCCATTTTCATTCAAGCCTTTGTGTAGGCTTGTGCGGTTGTATGTGAGTGAGACTTCTTCTTTTTCTTCTTCTTCCATGTGGTTTTGCTATTTTCGTTGCTCGATCCGTTCTGGCATGCTACCAAGTCAGAGAGTAGGGCGTTGTCATTCGGGTCGTGCCTTCTTTCCTTGAGCTGGTGAAAGGACTCAGTGCTCTTGCTACTGTTACATGAGGCGACTGACCCACCTGTCCGTCAATTGTGTTACCGACCCGATGACAACGGTGCGTGTCCCGGTACTAGGCGGTGATGTTGTACTTGAGAGGCTCCTTTCTACTTGACTTCTTCCTTTCTTCAACAACAACCATTTCTCTTCCTCCCTCACTCTCTTACTTCATCAACCACATCCACTCTTTCATATCGACCCATCTTTTAGATAAAGCCCCTCACCTGCTTCATCATGAAGCTCACCCTCGTCTTGGGGCTTCTGGCCTTGGTCGTTGGAACCTTCACTTCCGCGGTTCCTCAGGACGCTTCCGAGATAGTCAAGACGATTGAGGCCACCACACGTCCTACAGCCATTCCAAAAGACCTGAACCCATCTCCAGATGGCAGCTGTGGTCAAGGCACTGTGTTCACTTGCAAACGAACTTTATATGGTTGGTTCACTTTATGAGTATGCTTTGAGACTAGACTGATGATTCCGAAATAGGTGGCTGTTGTGGACGAAATAACAAGTGTAGCCCCATGCCGGATGCCTGTGCAAGCGGCTGCCAGAGCGCTTTTGGATTCTGCCTCCCTTCCAATTTCTCTCAAACTTCTTTGCATCACTCAACACATGTTCTCACAGAACTTCCACCAGCTCGTCGCGCGGAGGAGGCGACCAGTACCCATCTTGCAACCATTGGCGGCCCAGGTCACCTCACGTTGGTGCATCATGCGGGAACCACCACTACACTCTCTGGTTCCCAGGTTATGACCATTGAAACTATTAGCGTCTCCAGTCACCTCTCATTTGTATCGCATGCGAAAAGCATCACTACACCCCCAGTTTCCCAGAGTATGACTATTCAGACCATTGGCGGCCTGAGTCACCTTACTTTCGTGCCACACGCAAATTCCAGCACAACACTCTCTCCTGTCCACTACAAAACTCACCATAATACCAATCGGCGGCCATCGATCACTGAGACGGATCCACGTCGCCGGGCTGAACCAACCCATTCTGTCGCCATGCCAAATCCTCTCGACCCTCTTTGCATTAACGTCTGC
Organism: Venturia aucupariae; assembly: GCA_003693225.1. Classification (NCBI taxonomy): domain Eukaryota; kingdom Fungi; phylum Ascomycota; class Dothideomycetes; order Venturiales; family Venturiaceae; genus Venturia; species Venturia aucupariae. The sequence continues at coordinate 41,849 of QWZN01000089.1, forward strand.
CGACCTTACTTCAAAGAATGTGTAAAGGTAAGTCTCCTGCATTGCAATAATGTTCTCTAGCTCAAGACAGATGTTGATAAATTCTGTCAATCTGTTTTTGAAATTTGTCAGAATCTATCGGTATCATTCTTGTAGTGAGGGCGTCAATCTCATGTCGTTTCGCCAGAAATGTGTCCATGTTAATCTTTAGCTGGGAATTATAAACCCTACACCGCTAACTTTACGAAAGAAATGCTACACAGGCGATAAGCTGTTTGGCTGCCTTGCCGATTGCAGAACACATACCTGCCTTCACGAAAGTCAATGTGGCTCAAAGTGTGGAATTGGATACGACACCAAGGATTGCAAGGCGCCTCATAACCACAGCAGTATGCCCTGGTCTTTCCATCTTCCACCGACAGGATCTCCCTCATCTGCTCACCTTTCAATTTCTCTCATCCCTACTCAGAGACATCAAACCCGCGCAGTGGCTGCGACCAATACCCGGACTTCCACATGCGCTTCACCCACCCACGATTCACATCATTACAATCTCATCGAGCAGCCTCCTAGCGTCGGTCGATCCGCCAAATGCATGAATATCTGCGACAACTACTACAGGGCGTGCCTGACGAGCAACAGATGCAAAAACTGCCCAGGTGAATGGTCCAACGGTCCAACGTATCCTTCGCCTTGCTCTGAGAGATGTATTGTTGATACGTGTAATAAGAAATTCGCAGGCCAAGCTCATTACATGGTAATTGCCCCTTTTCTGACATTTCTCCCTCAAGCAGTAGCCTTGAGCAGGGTGCTTCCGAATCGAATGCAACACCGATGGGTCTTTGGCAATTGATTTCGTGGAACTCTCGGAAAGTTCATCAAAGTCTTCTTCAAACTGGGATGGGCGCATTGGAGTGACTCAACTAACATGAAATCGTAGTGCAATGTCGAATGCGGTTACGAGAGTCTGCAGTGTGGAGGCCCGATTGTGAGCTTGTTCAAGCCTAGGATTGTCAATCCAGGTCCTTACGCCAATGGTAAGCGGGACTATGTGATGGGAGGTTTACCAGTCGGCCAGACGCCCACAACTCACAGTGGGCATCCAAGAGACACATTAATTGGTCCGGTATCTACTTTCCTCACAACATTTATTACAACTACCATACGTGGACCTCCCAAAGATACAGTGGCCGACCCAGAAGCAATTGCCTCAACCACCGTGGTTGGCGGCCTCGAAACCATCCCTGGACATTCTCGAGATACAATGACTGGCCCAGCTTCTTCTTTCGATCTGCCCATAACGACGAGCGTGGCAGCGAATGTTACGACTCTCACGAGTGCAACCACTATTTCTGGGCCTGATTGGCTTGCGACGAGTTCTTCAAGTTCGGCTACCGGACCCAATGTTACACGGGTTTTGTAGGGAGTGCGACTGGGTTATTCAATAGTGTTGAAAAAAACCTGGAACGGTGGGATTGGGGAGGCAGGATCGAAAAATGGGGATACAACAGGAAGGTTTCGGACCGTGGAAAAAGAATGAGACGAGAACATATCGAAGAAGGGGAACTTGACGGGGAAGAGGCCGTGTGAATGGTACACTCAATGACATCTTCATAATAATCATTCAGTTTCTATGGTATCTGACCAGATAATTTGGACGATAGCCTTGGGCTTTGCCATTGATGTTCTATGACCCTTGGATCTAGGAAAGGACAGATTTTGGCCGCCTCTTTTTTTGCGATGAGTAGGTAGCCAAAAAAAAAACTGTCGCGAGTTTGCATAAAAGATTTCGTGCTAGAGTTCACAAGCTTCAATATGTTTTTATCGTGAGGAGCGGGTTTGAAATGGTGGATGACTGGGAAGTAGAGAGGTTTGCCAAATCAGTACTGAACTGCCTCGATGCAGAGTGCGATCCAATCAACGCGGTTAGATCTTGCGAAGGGAACCCAGGAGTAGCAAAATGCAACTTCGGTTCCGTGGCTGAGACGTTGGCAGCAGGTCATTGTCCCGTTGGTACAGGTGCTAAGACATCTTTACGACCGATGCAGAATTCTGTTACAGGGCAGGAAAACCACGGCGTTGGCTATTCCGGATGTCAGCTTCATACAAAATGGTAATGATCAAGGTGGCGACGAGAAGGGCATTATTTTCTGAAAAGGGAGAGAAAGAAGTACTTGAGGTACATCCATGGCCAGCAAACATGAGCAAAATCAGCAACAGAGACGTACTATTTCCCTGCCAACGCCTCGAGTTTCTTCATTGGAGGTAGCATAGGGACGTTTTTCCGTGCGGGTTAAGTCCATCTTGGAAGATGGCTGGGGAACCGTGGCGTGGCGGCCGCTAGAAGCAGGTCCTCATCATCTATGCTTACCATGAAGGTATGAGAACGACTCCGTCGCGTGGCTTTCGATTCAGCCAGCGCTTTTCAATGTGGTGTTAGCTGGATCTTGAATAGCAATTATGATTACGATCATAAGCTTTCCTCCTGGAGTATCTATCGAATCTCCGTCTTGCGCTTTACATCTAGTAGCCGCGCCGTTACACGCAATATTAAATGTGCCCTGACGCTGAAGCGAGGATAGGGGGACTGTGCGATCTTGACTACGCAATAATTGAAGCGCTTGATGGAACGAGGGTGCGCAATCAAGATTTAATAGATGTACGGAAAGCAATAGTTGAGTGAGTTATGAGGGGAATGATGATGATCATGTAGAAGAACAAGGAAAATCTCGACCGCAACCACCATACTAGTACGGCCTGACTTCCATGCTTAACGCGTGATAAAAAGACCTGGGTAAGACTCGACTCGCGTCAAAAATAGTTGGCAAAGAGCTAACCAAGTCCCAGTCATTCACCTTTCGAACCCAAGCTTTTTTCGTCCATCGGCCCAGGGAAATCAGATAGCAAAAAGAACTGCTCCAAACCCAACCGCCCAACGAATGGAGCGCAGTCGATTTATCGTCACGTCAAAATTACAACGCCACAAAAGGACATCATATCAGCCTGACCATGCAACAACTGTTGGACAGCACGGAGGAATCTGGAGAGCTGTTGGTTTCAGCTGTGGTATTTGTGGTGGTGGTGGACACTGGTCAGAAAGCTTGTACAAATATATCTCGTACCAACACTTCAGCCCTCGCCCCCTTCTACGCAATCGTAAAAAAGCCTATGAACAGTATCGATCATGTAGGACGCGGTCAGTGATCACGAACTCACCGGGAAGACGAAGCACTTATATAATCATGTCAAATCGTGTCGAAAGCAGGCTTAAGCAAATGCGCGGTAGTTGCCACTTATACTACGTGACAAGAATGGATATCACTTCTTCGACACGAGTGAGCTCCTTGCTTCCCACTCCAGGAAAGCCCGCTTGTTCAAGATCAAGAGTGGTGGTCGAGGACGCGCTCTCGCCGTGTTGAAGGTCGGGGATAATGAGAATGCAAAAAGTGGAAAGTCCGACTCGAACCAATACTGAACAATAAAGTAGCGAGTAACATTTGGGTATCGTTAGGCATCAATCCAAAAATCTATCCACACACCATGAAACCAGATATCCATAATCCCAGTCGCGGTAAAATGCTGCGTGTAACGATCCAGCGCCGGCGCAATATGCTGCTCGTTCATCATACGGTCCATTTCCTAAACACCGTCATTTTTTCATTCCCAAACCTCACCTTCTTTGACACTCCCGTCGCCATACATCTTCTCACAATTAACAAGCCATCGTGCATTCAACACTTTTCGAATATCCCATCTCTCGCCCTCGTCGGCGCCAAAGGTCAGACATCCTTTGACAAGCTCCACGGCTGCGGTACCAGCAATACCACCGTTGCGAACAGCTGGTGCCGAGTAGAGCGGCGCAGAGTCCCACTGCATTTTTTCAATCATGACAACCAGTTTCTCAGGCATTGCGTGCGTAAAAGGGAGACTACCAGTAAGTAGCGCATAGACAACGATACCAAAAGCCCATATATCTGCTGCGGGACTGTACAGTGTGGAAGGCGCATTGATGAGTTCCGGAGCAGCATACTCCAAACTCCCCATCAGCGAGATGCTGGACTCTTTCGTATCGGCCAACGTTGTGTTGGACGCGGAAGGATGGAGATAGGAAGATACATCGCTGGGTCCTATGTTGCGGTTATGAGAACCGAGATCAGGTTCTGGCCCGTCGCGAGATTCCGTGTGTATAAAGTCTGCCATTCCAAAATCGCAAAGAAGAATGTTGCCACCTTGCGATGCAGAATCAGGCGCGGACATGTCCAGTAGCACATTTTCTAGTTTGATGTCGCGATGCACGACTTGGACGTCTTCGTGCAGGTAACGGATGGCGCTGGCGAGTTGATAAGTATACCGCTTGGCTATGTGGGCTGGCAGACCACGTTCTCCTTCTTTGTACTGCTGTCTCCGTGATCGGATGACGCTGTGGAGTGTCCCGCCAATGTTTAGGCGTGTAATGCAAAACGTGGCGAATGGAGTGTCATACACGGCGATAAGCGGTACGAGAAATCGGTTGCGCAAATACCGCCAGATACGGACCTCGTGCTCGATTTCGGCTTGGATGCGCTCGTTCTCTAATTCGTCTCTAGCTGCCTTGGGATTCTTTCGCACAATCTTGACAGCGCGGACGATGCGCTTGCCTGTCTTTGAATCGATTGTGGAAACTTCTTTGACAGTTGAGAAGCCGCCGTAGCCGATTTTGCGTCCAATAATCCAGCCGCTTTTGTCGCCTATTTCTTGGCCCTCGTCATCCGGCTCTGTTATCTCTTCCGAGGCGGTTGCCCGCGCCATGCCGAATAGGAAGGCTGATGCAGGAGACATGCTCGAACTCGCGGAGCGTGAGGGCCGCCGCCGTGTGCTTGCCATGCTAGATCTTTCGGATCTATTGTTGCTCATTGATCGCGCAGACCGCGGCACAAAGAATGGGCTTACTGACATCGGAGAGGTTGTCTTAGTATCGATCGGAGAGAGCAGTGTGCCGTTGAGCGGGGTCCTAACTTCTTGGGAGGCAGGCGAGGCTACGGTGGTTTCGGAGGTGAGAGAAGCAACTTGGTCGGCTTCGTCGCTTTGAGGGTTTTCGAATGTTGTAGGCGGTGTATAAAGCAGAGGATGCCGTCTACTACTCTCGCGACGTGTTGAACGTGCCCGTTCCCGCCGCCTGTCCAGAGGCAGGCTATCGCGTATTATCTCATGATAGGATTTTTCGTGTGTACGAGAAGTTTGAGAGAAAGCGGGTCTGTATCTTTCTGGCGTAGAAAAAGGGACGCCATAGCTGGCCGAGGTTGGTACTTCCACGGGGTCTGAGCGAACAAAGGGTTCGTCCACAGGTCTTTTGTCGCCATTCTCTAATGTGACTTGGTTTGCGAAGCTTATGGATGGACCTCGGACTCGCAGTGATGAGTCCTCCCTGGAATTGTCAGATTCGGTGCTCGAGACGGCAGTCTCCGATACCTCACTTTTCGCATCGTCCTCTATATCCTCACCTCGGCCCAGTCTGTAGGAGAGATGCTCCTCGGACAAAGGTGGGTGGGCGAGAACCAGTGCTTCTGTGCTCAGCATAGGCAGTGTGTGTAGGTTTGGAGTCGACGAAGCGGCTGGCTGCTCTCCATATTTGTGAAGGGTAAGCGCAGCGAAGGTAGAGGCGGCTCTTTTTGGGAGGTGTGGGGGTTCGATTCGGACTTTAGCAAAAGCATCGTGGAGGGCTTCTGGGGCCATGAAAACACGTCATGCAAGGAGAAGCGCTGCCTGTGAGTAGAACGGCCTGCGGTGGAAGCGCAATCAGTAGAGGCTGTGATGGATGAGGGGGGCGGTCGGTACGATGGCAGGCAGTGGAATTGATGTCAGGGCGGTACAGATAGGGGCCAAGATAGTTTCGTGGTTATAAAACGAAGCGATGGAAAGAGGTGGGTGGGTGTAATATGCGAGAGCATGGGAAGTCGGAGAAGTGGTAAGTAGGTACTGGCAGGTGTCACGGGTGTCCCTCTCTGGTAGATCGGGTCCAGCCAATTCAAGGGTCCTCCCCCACTCGCTCGGTGCACTTACAGTCCCGCATGCTGGGCGGTAGCCAGTAACATTGCAGCATCACTAAGTCGTGGGGTTGGGCAATTGCGGTCCGGGGAATTTGGTAATGGGCTTGACCCCAAGGCTTGGCTTGATGCCCTTCTGGTACCGAATACTCGTACTCGTATTCGTATTATACTCGTATCTATGTTTGCCGTGAGGAAAGAATGAGTGAAGATTGTGCATCCGAGTGAGTAAAGAAAAAAAAAAGGATGCAAATTTGCAGACCGTCGTGCTTATTATGGAGAAAAGAGAGTCATAAAAACCTTCCCTCCGACTTATCCCGATCATCGCTCCCGGCCTCCAATCTTCTCTCGCTGACAAGTCCACGGACACAATTCCGCCAATTCTTCACCTTTTGCCATGGATAGCTACCAAGTGGCAGTCTTTGATCTAGTCTGGTAGATGAGGTGTATTGCATACCACCTACACAAAGATGCAGTGCAATGCGGCTGTATGTGGATCCGGTGGGAAGAATGGACTCGGAGTTGTAGGAGCTGAGTGACTCCCAAGCCAAGCCAAGAGCAGCAGAGATGGGGGCAAGGTTTGATTGGCGGGTTTCATCTCGCAAAATAGCCGAAGGAGAAAAGGAGATGATTCCGAGTCGATTCCCGAGACAGAGAACGCCACAGTCCCTTCCTCACCTTGTCCTCTTCTACCGACATTATATCTCCGTACACTCTCTTATTAAATCCGAAGCTTTGTGCATCCATAGTCGTATAGAAGCCTTCTGCTACTTACCACCGAGCTTAATCGTACACCCCGTTCTTGCATACATACATGCATGTAACCACTCACTTACTCTCTCACACAAACATCGTACAGCTAGGTAGCCAAGTATCTACCTCCAGCCTCCTCCAATCACCCACCCCATCCCATCACCAAAAAAAAAAAGTCCAACCAAAGCTCGAGCAAAGCATCCAAAGACGAACCCTCAAACCCAGAAAATACGAAAGAAAAAAGCACAACCCCTCGAAAATCCTCCCTCCCGTTTCAAACTCAAACTCCGTTTCCCGTTTCCCGTTTTACGGTCCCCCCGTGCCTGTTACACTCTCCCCCTCCGCTTGGAACCCTAAACACACACTGGCATTCTTTGGAGTTCCCTCCGTTCCATTCGTTCCATTCGTTCCAAAGTACTTCTATGCTTTCCGAGTCGTTCTGAGATCTGTTTCTTCGTGCCTGTATGAGCTGCGCCATCGTGCGCCGTTTTGCTTCGTTCGTCAAGGTTTCCTGGTGGGAGTAGTTTGCCGTTCGCAGTTCAGTCGAGTCCTTGGTAGCCAGATACTGTCACCATGTCAATTATTCTTCGAGGCGGAAACCTGACAATAATAAAGACCCCAAAAATATTATGGAAAAGTCCAACGAATGACGCGGTATTCACAGAAAGAAAAAGAGGTTCAACATGCCAATGGTAGGAATATCGAGGGTGTAAAAAAATTGGTTCAATAACTACGAAGTAGGTATTCTCTTTCCCTGTGGCACATGAGCCAATGATTCATCATCCCAGAAGTATATGCACATAGGATACCCATCCAAGGTACCCTCCAAACGCCAGACTCGCTGTCTGCGGCCCAAGGCTAATCGCGCGGCTCGTTCAGACTCCCCATTATATATCCCCGACGCCAGGCCATGCCATGCAGGAAAAATCAACATGACAAAAAATACAAGTAGAAATAGACAGGTACCATTATCGAACATGGTAGTAAAAAGACCATCATCCACATCAATGTTCCATTATTTTCCACCCTTCCTTTTGTAACGTCCTCATGAAGAAGAGGGCTCCGCAAATAACACCGGCCAGACTGAGGCCAATGGCTGTGTAAAACGCTGCGCGGATGCCTTGTAATTCTCCTTCAGGTGTAGTCAAATCCGGTGTCGTGTATACTTCGATGGTACCGGCAATACCGAGGGAGAGAGAGATGGAGTAATTGACAACGGTGTTGACGAGGGACATGGCCAGACCTTGATGTTCGGGCGGCATGCAATTAGAGAGAATAACCGATGCGGCCGGAAATGACATGTCCATGCCAAAGGGCATCACAGCGATACTGACAAACATCTGCGCCCAGTAGGTTTGTTGCGCGGGTTGTGTTGCGGCGATGATGATTCCGAGACAGAATGCGCACATGGACACCATCATGACGAAGGAAACGGGCGTGTGTGTGAGCATGAAGCCAGTGGCACCGGCAGCTAATAGACCACTGATGACGGCGGGTGCGAATGCGGCAGATGCGCTGAGAGGTGCGAAGTGGCGTACTTTTTCGAGGAAGCGGAATGTGTAGAAGACCCAGACACCGAAAGCACCCCAACCGAGACCAACGCAAGCAAGAACAAAGTTGACAGAGCCCGTCATGGCATGCATCGGGAGAATTGGGTTCTCTGCACGTCTTTCGACCCACACGAATGCGACCAGGCAGAGCATGCCGATGATGAGGAGGAAATAAACATGGGGAGTTCCCCAGCCAAAAAGAGGACCGTTGTTCCAAGCGACGTTGACGAGGACCAGACCGATAACGGCCATGAGCGAACCGGTGAAATCGAATCCAGGAGGGTTCATTGGCTTTTCGCTCAACTCTCGTGGGACGACGAGCAGGGCCAAAACCGCAAGACCCCAGCAGGCAATGCCGAAGCTCCAAAATGCCCAAGGCCACCAGACGACCTCTGCGAATAGACTGCCAAATGTGGCACCGATGACGAAACCCATGGGAGCGACAGCGCCGAAGATGCTAAACACGATGTTCTTCTTGATTCCAGGAGGATAGGCGCGTCCAAAGAGAGCCAGACCATTGGGCATGATCAAGGCTGGACCGACTCCCTGCATGGCTCGACAGAAGTCGAAGAAGATTTGCTTGTGAGGATAGACGGCGAAACCGGCAAAGGCACTCCAGACTCCAAACCAGGCGTATCCAAAAACGAACATGCGCTTGTGACCAAGAATATCTCCTAACCGACCCGAGATGAGAATGAAGGTACCGACAGTCAAGCTGTAGGAAGCGATGAACCACGATTGTTCTCCTGGGTTTGTGACGCCAAAACTTTTTGATATTATGTCGAGCGGTACTAATGCTTGACCCAACCCAGCCTGGGTCATGAGATGAGAGACTGCCACAACTCCAACAAACAAGATCTCGTGTAATGTCGACATTTTGATTGCCGACTGCGGCAACATGTGCGTATCCATGGTGGGCGATGGTGGTTCTCCAATGGCCTCTGGTTCGTAGCCAGGATATGTTGGTTCCAAAAGGTAGCTTCGTGACCTCGAAGATTGTTTGTATGCAGCTGGGAGATCCGGGACAGAATGGTGTTCGTCTGAGCTATAGCCGTATATATTTTGCTCCGCTATGCTGTCCACGCGGCTCTGGAGGGAAATGTGTCGCGATTTGTACATTGAGCTCTTTGGGCTGTCCATGGCACTTGAGTCTGAGTACCGGTCGTATCTTCCCTCAGATTGTTTCCTGTCCATGGGATCCGGTGGGCTGCCAGACATGGCGTGTAGCTACAACAATGATCAGACCAAGCAATTCAAACAAGTCGTGTTTGACTTCAGAGGGAAACCTCCAACACAACACAAACTGGACAGGGGAAATCTGGGGTCCAACAGGAACGAGAACAGACAAACGTACGGTATAGATTAAATATTAGTTGGATGACTGTTGAAAGTGTTGATACAAAGCGATGGCACCTCAAGGCTAAAGGAGGTTGGGAGAACTTGGCCAGAGGGAGGTTGACTACAGAATGCAGCGACATCAAGGCCAGTTAATACAGATTAGATGGATGCCCACGATCAGAGTCAGCCTCTACACGGCTTGACGCGACTGCGCTTGGACCCTTGGGAACCTGAACCAGGCATGCAGCAGACCGCTGCGACACCGCCGTCATCCTCAGCCTTCCGGGAAGCACTGAGGAGAGCCGAGACGCATGCTGCCATATCACTCCCGTAACTGGTTTGAGGCGCCGGTACTGACACAAACCTACGGCCAAAGAGGATAAGGTTGGCCAGTTCCCATTCTATGTTCCGAGCATCTGAGGGCTGGGCGTCGAGTTCCCGCAGCTTTGGAAGTCCTACCTCAGTAAGATCAGGGTCATAACAGATTCTGCATGTACCTACGATGATACAGGTTGAGGCAGCAGCAGCAGGCATTCTTGCGCCGTCTGCTGAGTAACGAAGATCCGGCCATTGTTTCTTATTGGTACAGAGATTCGGTAAGGTCTTGCGCAAGCTACAGTGCCATTGAACCATAGCGATTGACGGCTGGGAGTTAGGTGAGATGTGCTGGGATGGCGGTGGGTAAGCGCAGAGTTGGGGTCGGGAAAGGAAATAGAGTGTGGTAAGCGTGGCAGGCGCTGTTTGAGTTGAGGCTTGGCATGCTTGGCCACGCCCCCGGGCTATTTTCAGCTGTGCACTTGGCCGCAAATTGTATAGCGTTCTTTGAGACAGGTCCCTGTCATTTCCCGGAAGGTTCTTATTATTCTCATTATTATTACTATTATTATGATCATGTGGGATTGGTGAAATCTGATCAGCATGTCTATCAACAGCAATCGGATTATTTTAATGCGGAGATCCAAAACAACCGGACAGGCTGCACTTTGATGTTAAACGCAAGAACCATGGGACATGAGACGGCATCTTGCATCCACCTATATTCGAGAAGCTTTTTCGACCAGGTGTCCCATTAGCCCAGGTACCTACAAGCGACCAGAAAGTGTGTGCATATGGTCAGGTATGATGGAAAGGAGAAAGAAAGTGGCAATATGTCGGTTAGATACTGTATAAAAAGCAACACCAACTCCACAAGGCCGAAACTACCTGCCGAGCTCCGATTCTAGATGGCTGCTTCATTTTCATGAGAGTCTAGTCTTTACCTAAGAATTCGTCGACTAATTCTAGCACTCGCTTAGTGTAATTACAGTCTCGTCGACGTTGTTTTGCTCATCACTTCAAGTCACCTTGACAATATTATATATTCGAAGCGATGCGGCGAACATGAGGCGGCGTTGTTGAGACAACTTCGGTCAGCACAACAGCGGAAGACAACTCTGAACCTTGGCCTCTCGTGCTTGTACGTGCTTGTGCTTGTGCATTGTACGTGCTTGTGCTTGTGCATCCCCGCGCTGCATATGTATTCCCGATGTACGTTGCATCTTCACTTCTACTAAGCTCTTCACACAAACAACCTCCGGATCCATTGGTCTATCTATCCAGGCCTCCTAAAAGCGCATGCGATGCACCACCGCCAACCAACACCAAAGCTCTGAACTCTCACACCACAGGACTTGGCATGAATCCATCGTTAAACCGACTATCCAACCTCTCTCCGAACTCTGCTAGGTCACGTCTATCTAACCTCTCTCCGAACTCTGCTAGGTCACGCAGCTGGCCCCCAACTGGCACCGTTCCAGCCACGACCAATCAAAACGTTCGCGACGACATGCCTCACCCGAATAAAAATTCAAAGAGAATCCGACTCTTCCCCAGCCAACTCCGTCCATCTCATCCTCCGATTCTGACATGGATCGAAACCAGAAGTCGTTGTTTGTCGACTGCCCGAAAGTGCAGGTGAAGTTAGAAGGACCCTTGTCAAAATGTCATCCCTTCCCCTCCACGTCTTTGAGATATGCAAGCCCCAGCCCCCTCCACTTCTCCAGCTCATTCTTTGCTCAGCCATCCGTCTACATGCAAGGCCTCCAGCCTCTATTCTATCTTTATCACTGACATACTCTCTATATAGCCTATTGAGCTACCTATCCAGCTTTCACGTCGGGTTTATACATAAATTTCTTTTTCTTTTGGGCTGTTTTTTATAACTAGCTACCGCCCGGGGTTTGCTCCGTTAATAGCATCAGCGGTCATTCTCTCTTTCATATCAGTTCGGAATCTGATTGATTGTTAGTCAAGTCCATCTCACGACAACAATTTGATCGAGGTGAGGCATGAGGTGCATTGGAGACAAATCCTTTTCAATTGGGTATCGACTTTGCTATCTGACGCGCGTGTTCGGCTTCCATTGCCACAGCCATTTCAGGTATGACCAAACAATTCCGTTCCCTTTTCAGTATTTATTACAGGACAATATTAGTGTGAGTTTTAATAGGCAAAGTAATGCCTCTACCCCGTCCCTTACATCCGTGTCGCATCAGTGCTTTTCCCGTAGTCGTCGTACATTGTGTTGTGTTGTTGTTGGTTGCAGTGCACAGATTGAATCTATCAAACAAGTATTAGCGAAGAACTCGGAGGAATCATGGAGATTTAACTGGTTTTTGTCGACACTGGACGCACATTTGAATCGGTCTGAGCCGGAAGAAAGTGTCACATACCTTCAAGTGTATTCACCAGTCGCCGGCAGCCTCGACACCACCATCGACTTCGACAGCAGCATCGTCACCACCACCACTGGCCCAACCACCCTCGGTAGCAACAGCTCCAACGGAGGAAGACTCTGCGTTTCCGTACGAACCGCCACCACCATTGTAGTTGCCGCCTCCACCGCCGTTGGAGCGGGGATCCTCGACCTTCTCGTTCTCGCACTCGTGAGACTTGTGGCCGGCTGTTACAAAATTAGGATATGCTTTCAGAGAACAGAGACACCATCTTCACTTACTCTGACGGCAGTTGTAGCAACGTGGCTTGCGCTGCTCTGGGCACTCACGCACCAGGTGTTCTGTGGATTCGCAGTTGTGGCACGCACGTCCAGGGCGAGGCTTTGGACAGTATTGGCTGAAGTGGCCCATCTCCTCGCAATTGCGACAGGTGACGTTCTTAGGGTTCTTAGGCTCTGGGCAATCGGTTGCTGCCACGCTGTCAGTGCTGGTTTCAAGGACGACCAGATGCCGAAAGATTTCTGGCACTAGTTATGAGACTCAGGGTACTCACCAAAGTGGCCGACCACCTCACAGTTGCGACAGGTCGCATTCTTCGGGTTCTTGGGCTCTTCGCACTCCTTGGAGATGTGACCCTCTGTTGCGCGCAGTATTAGTAGATGTGGTATGGGGAGAAGATGGTGCGACAGTCAGTTCATCCATTCGAGCTGAGTTTCTTCGAGTTGAGGTTGAACTCGACACGTTCTTGGAGATTGGCATGACCAAACAGCCAGGAATGTCGCGATGTCAATCTCAATCCGAACAAGCGCTGAACGAGAGCGATGACGTGAACGCGATTGCGCACGGAATACTGACCTTTCTCACAGTTGCGACATGTGACCTTGCGTGGTTGAGGACATTCGGATGCCATATGGCCGTCTATTGAGGGTTAGCGATCGAACGTGTGAAGGAACTCATAACGCTCACCCTCATTGCAGTTTCGGCAAGTCACCTTGCGTGGGTTTGGGCAGTCGGTCTTGCGATGGCCCTCCTGGCCACAGTTGAAGCAACCCTTGGGCTGTGGTGGAGCGTTCGGGCACTCGCGTGCAAAGTGACCGCTCTTGTGGCACTTGAAGCAACCATCGCCTCTGCCTTTGTCACCGCTGACATTTCCATCAGCCTCAGCCTTAGCGAAAGCATCGTCCATGCTCCATCCACCTGCATCTCCACTGCCAGTAGTAGCCTCAGCAGTGAATCCGGCGGCGGCAGCATCATTGCTCTGGTCAGCCCAGGTCTTGCTGTTAGTGTTGTCGCTGTCGTCAAAGACGGGCTGGTTGGCCTTCTTCTCGGCTTCCTTCGCGGCCTCCTCGTCATCCTTGGTCTTCTTCTCCGCCGCGCGATGCTTCTTAGAGGTCTTGTGACTATTCCAGTCCTTGGTGGCCAGATCACGCTCACAGATTTCGCAGAAAGTGTTGCGTGGGACAGGCGTGGAGAAGCTTGCGTACGGGTTGTTCGCCATCATTGAACGAGACATGTTGACGGTTGCAATTGGTTGAGACAAGTGAGTTGGCTTCAAGAGTATCTGGACGAGGTGAGTGATTGGGTGAGAAGGACTAGAAGCAGGAGCGTGAGACTTAGTGGCGATCAGACGGGAGAGTGCAGGGCGCAAACAGTGACTGTAGCCAAGCGAGAAGTTGACAGGAGTACGGTGAAGAGACTGAAGTGTTTGTGAAAGGAAGATGGAGGGAAATGAGTTGTCGAGGCTTACTAGAACCTAATTCACTGTGCGGCAGACGCGTGACTTGAGCGTCATATGGTTTGTTTGCGCGTTATCTCGATGGGGAAGTGGAACCTGAGTAAACAACAAACGTGTGTTGAGTATGCTGCAAAATCCCGTCCCGACCCATTTCTTCAATGTAGCTAGCAAGCAGTACCACCAGTCACGATCTGCAGGTCTTGGTGAGATATAGGTGTCGCGGACAAGAGAAGTGAAGCACATTCTTCACTCCATATTTGTTTCGGAGTCTAAGCCTTGTGGTAGCTGCCAGTGATATTCTGGTCCGAATCCTCGCCTTCGTACCTACTGTAGTGGATTGTGAAGTCTCCTGAAGGCCTCATTAGCAAGCATTATCTATCTTGTGTCCTTGGTGTCAAAGACGCGCCCCCATTCACTTCACGACCATGACCTTCTTGTCTTTAATGAGATATCTTGTCACTCTCTGGGGTGATATGGCGTCTTGTACATACAATAGGGGGAGTTGTCTACTAGTACCTTTTCTGCCTACTAGTCCATTGATCTATCCATATCTTCCCTGCCGTCCAAGATGCCGGAGAATAGACACCGTGAGGTTCGACGCCATCGATCCAAGCCTTGGAGCATTGAGAGGACACTCGTAAGATGGTAGCGATATGTAGTGAAGTCTTCTTTGCGGCGTAGAGACTTCGCTGCGGCAATCGGAGCTCGAGAAACTCGGCAGTCACCACTATCGCCAGCTTGAGAAACTCGGCAGTCACCACTATCGCCAGCTCGAGAAACTCGGCAGTCAAGCGTAGACAGTTCAATTCCCCAATGAGGTTCGCGAGAGATCAGCTGCATCGTTATCAGTGGACCTCCGCTATTCGGCGGCCTTGAAATGGCAAGGGTGGGGAATTAGACGATATAAGATTACCACGGCTATTGGGTCTTTTATAACTGATTGTATTCTCCTCCTCAACGTCACGGCAAAGATGGAAGTGTTGTCGCATGAGCTCCTTGAACAAAAGCCGGCTTTGATATGGGGCTCTATCCTCATAACATTCGGATACGCGTTATGGAAGGTATGTAGCATCCTACAACCAGCCGATTCCTCAGCATTGACTTTCAAAGTACCTCACAGCAACGGACATTCCGTTCATAAAGAATCTCCCAGAAATTCCAGGCGCCCTCCCCATAGTAGGCCATCTCTTCAGCCTCGGCGATGACCATGCTACTGTCTGCGAAGGCTGGTGGCACCAATACAAACAATCCGTCTTCCAGATTCGACTTGGCAATACCCGTGCAGTCGTCGTGAACTCATTCGAGGATTGCAAGCGCATGCTCATCGGCCATCAATCAGCTGTCATCGATCGACCAACTCTCTATACATTTCATGGCGTCATTTCTTCAACCCAGGGATTCACCATTGGGTCCAGTCCGTGGGACGAGAGCTGTAAAAACAAAAGAAAGGCTACCGGTCAAGCGCTTGGACGGCCAGCGATCAAGACGTATTGGCCTATGTTTGATTTGGAGAGTTTCTGTATCATTCGCGATTTGGTACGGGATAGTGGAAAGGGCGAGGTTGAACTAAACATTCGACCCTATTTTCAACGGTTTGCGCTTAACACGACCCTGACGCTTTGCTATGGTATTCGCATGGATAGCGTTTGGGATGAGATGCTGAGGGAAATCTTGGAAGTTGGGAGCGCAATCAGTTTGTTAAGAAGTGCTTCGGAAAACTACCAAGATTACATCCCGCTTCTGAGATGGTGGCCAAACAATGCCAAAACTGCAAAATCTAAGGAATTGAGAGACCGAAGAGACATCTACCTCAATGCTCTTCTCGATAAAGTTCGAGAAATGATTCGCATGGGAACAGACAAACCCTGCATCTCCGCCGCCATCCTCAAAGACGAAGAAACCAAATTGACCGGAGTGGAAGTCAGTTCCATCTGCCTTTCTCTCGTCTCCGGGGGGTTCGAAACGATTCCTGGCACACTCACCAGCTGTATCGGTTCTTTGTGCACCACGGAAGGCCAGGGCTTCCAGGACCGTGCCTACGAGGATATCATCCGACACTACGGCAGCATCGAAGAAGCATGGCGAAATTGTTATCAAGAAGAAAAGGTTCCGTACATCAATGCGATTGTCAAGGAGGCAGCGAGGTATTATACTGTTTCTGCAATGAGTTTACCCAGGAAAACGATCACGGATATTGAATTCGATGGTGCCATCATTCCTGCGAAGACGATGATCCTTGTCAATGCTCAAGCGGGAAACCATGGTAAGTCTAGCAATCTCTCTTGCTTGAACCATGGCCGATCTGACTTGTATAGATGTCTCCCACTTCGGTCCCACAGCTGCAACATTCAACCCCGAGCGCTTCCTCTCCTCCACATGTCCACCCGTCGAATCCGAAGCGAAGGGCATCCAACACTGGTCGTTCGGCGCTGGATCCCGAGCCTGCTCCGGGCAGTACATCGCTCAACGTCTCCTTTACACTGCGTTGGTGAGATTGATTACTAGTTTCAAAATCGTGGCGTCGAAGACCGAGCCGCCGAACACGGATTATGTCGAGTATAATCAGTTCAAGACTGCTCTGGTGGCGATTCCTAGGGACTTCAAGGTGAGACTCGTCCCGAGGGATGCTTGGAAATTAGATGCGGCGCTGGAGGAGGCGGGAGTGAGGACCGTGGATGCCTATAAAGAGTGAAGGACGCGTGGGTAATCATTTTAAGAGTGAGGAGAGCGCTCGCTAATAACGAATCTTCGTTGAGTAGTGCACAGTACCAGTGGTTTAGGGAGGAACCAGACAGTAGTGACAGGATGATTAATGTGTACACGGAAATTTCTCGTCGGTTTGATGGTGCTGTTCCGACATGAATATACGGAAATCTTAATTCTCCGCGCGGTTTCGATCTAATTTATTGATCTAGATACATCTCGAGCTCGATCTGCAGGAGTGAAGCCGTATCAATTGACGGTCATACGCAAGCCAAGGTAGATCTAGTGGTATGAGCTGAAAGTTTTCTCTTGTCGACCTGGACCCAGCACATCTTCCGAATAATAAATAAATACTGATGAAGATCAGGGCCCGGCTAAGCGCCAACGTGGCCAAGATATGAAAGCTTAAGAGATAATCCCGGGCTGAACGACCGAAGCCCTAGAAGAGTCCAGGGACATTTCATGGCCATGCCATGAACAGGCCTTTTGTGCACCCTACCGACTTTTAAGCTGTGGTCAAGACGTGCCCCAAGGTAAGGCCGTGGAAAAACATTTGAAATACACATGCTACTCAGAGATCCGAGGATTCGTCTGACAGCGGAAACATTCATTGCGTCCAATATTGATGTGGATCTCGGATGTGGTCTCCGAGTCGTATTTTAAGGAGCGGAGGTGGTGAGAGTATTCCCACGACACAATCATCTAAAAAGGGCTGACAAGGCGAAAATACATATCAAAAACGATAGTCAAGTTGATATACTGCTACGAGAGATGGAACATCCGGGGCCGTTATTATTGTTAGGAGGGATTTGCGGCTACCGATACATTGCCTCCAGACCACAGTACAATAACAGTCGAATCCTACACGACATCCTCCCAAGTCCCTTCCACAGGCCCACACTCCCTCATCGTCAAAGTCTTCAACAATCGAAACAAAATCCACTCTCTCATCACAACAATATTCAAAACCTCGACCATCTCAACCAAAATCAGCCACAATGAAAATCTCCCTCACCCTCCTCAGTATCCTCGGTCTAACTGCAACCGTCATGGCAAATGTACGTTAACTTACCCAACTCTCTGCACCATCCTCTCACTAGTTCACTTTCGTAACCTATTACTCTGCCTACCCACCTCCCATCCTCCCAATCTCTCTCTCCCTCCCCCTTAAACCTCCTTATCTAACAACACCAGACACTGCTATGTAATAAACCTGGTGAAGCCGCCGCCGACGGCGATTGCAACTCATGTTGTTCCAACGTCAATGGATGTTATGGGCAACCTACCAGGTGCGGCTGGCCTGCAGGGGGACAAAAAACCACAAAGCACAAGAAGCCACCACGTTCCTAGGGGTCGTAGTATCTGGAAGGTTATTCACGTTTTGGGAACCGAGATGGATTGCTATCACAATCAAGAGGTTGCTCGTCTGTCTGCGAATCGAAATGGATTGCTATCAAAATGGAGAGGTCACCGTCTGTCTGCGACTTTATTTGTCCCGTCCGAATTTCAATTTCTGTAATGAACCATTCCCGCAACTGCAGCTTGGTAGTCCCTCCTCTCAGCCCGAATCCAGGTCTTCTCGTTGGCTAGGACCTATCGTTTCTCGGATACCTACCGTCGGGCGAAACATTCATCTACCTTCCGCAATGGCAAAAATATTGAAATTGGAGAAGCACATGTCAATGCGATTATCGACCTCATCTCTCCCTCCCTTATCCCTCCCTTCATTTTTACCTCCATCTTCCTCAACCCATCCACATCCTACGCCTCAACCCCGTCCGCATTCTTTCCCTCAATTCATCCACATTCTCTCTCCTCCAGAACCACATCCGTCTACCTTCAGTTCCTGACAAGGGAAACCCGACGTGGTAGAAAAGTGATCATTACCCGCTGTCGAGTACATCCGCGTTCGATGCGCGGCATCGAAACGATGAACGATTTTGTCCTTTTGCAGTAGGAGTCGGAGGTTCTCCTTTTCGTTCACGGACCGGTATCTAACGACTCGACCTTTTTGGTTTCGCTTAGCACTCATCAATATCTGGTAGCCAAGTAGATGATGAACTCAACTGAGAGTGTTGTTGAATAGGTGAGTGATCGTTCGCAACGGGTGGTCGGAACAATTTTCAGCTCGTGTGGGAGAAGTTGAATCGGTGGACTTGTCCATGTTTTCAATTGGGACTGGTCCAGACTCAAAACGGCGCTATTTAGGTCGTAATTATAGGTCTGAATGGCTGTGGGACGCTTTGAAAAGAACCGACTCCAAACTAGCAGCGCATTTATGACAAGCTCGGCACCATTATTTCCAGTGATCGTGATTCTTCCAGATTTGCTTACATGAATTGCACACGCTCATCGAATCGTAGTCTGATAAGGCTAGATTGCCTTTTTCCGCTAGAACATCGAAAGTCAGAGACACAAATATTTCTCATTGGGATCTCGAAATACCGGTCGGTTCTTGAGTGTCGAATATAGCGGGTGGACAGTACTCGATTTGTTCACGCATTCCATTTCATGTACCCATGGTCAACGCCTCCAGCTCTCGTAACAGAGAACGCGCAAGAGCAGGGGAAGAAATATGAATATTGACAATATAATGATAGATTTTATGACCTTATACATTTGGGAACCATGAAAGAATCCTGATAATCTGTAACCGATAAGGCTGAAATGGTTCAAGATTATATGTGACTTATCATCTTTATTCAGTGAAAACGAAGGAAATATTTTGCACGATGATATCCGCGCGGATAGGATCGCGATTCAATATCCCCAACACTTGATCTAAATTCTGGTTGCATAGCCATTGGGCCTGGGTGATCGTACCAGCATTCTGGAACAAAGAGCTAACACCCCGAAGAAAGAACAAGTACTCGAGGTTTGCCATGATCCTCATCCATGGATCGAATTTACCATCCAGGATCATGGAACAAAGAAAGACCTGATATGGATTCTCAAGCATAAAGGGATATGTAGTCGGGCTTCGTGCTGAGAGACTAGGACAATAGACAGGTAAGCACATTCTCATGGCAACGCGTCTCCTGGTAGCGATCCTCGAATGGCCCGTTCTTTAAGTACAGACAGGCATCAATATCGATAGTTCTCGCCTGATGGTTACTCGTTGCTTGTTAGCCCTAATTGGTCCCAAACAAAACCTGATCAGAGAATGAGTCTGATAAGACTGACTCTTGAATCACCAGTGTGTAATCTCAATCTTCGCATGCAGACCACCTTATGTATGGGGGGAACACCAAGCAACATGTCGGATCGGGGCAGCAGCCGCGCCAGTGAACGTCCTGTTGCTACGTTAGATCGTCAGCAAACATTCCTCGCCGATGTTGTCAGAGCCTTGCATCTGTTAAGAGAACTTACCTCGCCGTTACACTGCATCTCCTGGAACTGATAAAGATTTCCTGGCTCTTGAAGGCTATCTATTGGCCAGGGACCGTGAGTGCCTGATCTGGTTTCCCAGGCATATTGATAGCAAAGGGAGAAACAAATCGCCGATCATGCAAGGCTGTACAGTCGAGATAGGCTGGGCTTGTAGACATTACGGAGCGTGTAAGATAGAAGTGAGTATGAGACCCTCCATATTTTCTCGAGAAGCGAGTAGCATCAACTACTCACCCTCACTCACCTTGTATTCATTCTTAAAGATCAACTTACAATCCAAGCCAGATCATTCAGTCAGTGCCTATGGCTCGCATTGAGCTCAAGTCGGCGCCGTTCATAGCCGCTGTCAACGACTTTGAGGAAGCGTACACGAGTATATATGTCGCGAGCATGCCCTCCCATCTTCCTTCGAGAAGCCCGTAGAGCTGCTGCAAGCTAGTTTAACATCGAAATGAGGAAGATCAGGTGTACCGATGGTAGGTGGAGGCTTTGAGAGAACAAGTTGCGTACTTCAAGGGCTGATCTGGACCGCAAGATTCTGGTGAAATATCGCGCTCTTGAGAGCAGAAGTATAGAATTGGTGGTTCCTGCGCGATGATTAGCATTGTTGGATGCAAGGTCTCATGAACCACACTTAACTTACTGTTCTTTCTTGCATTCTAATCAATCTGGAAATATCTGGCAGCACGTTGCGATATTGAATGTACTCTTCTTGACCTTTGAATACTCTTTCATGCTGCGCATTATTCGACTCATTGTCTTCGTGCTTCTCGAGCTCGAACCTAACAAGGTCTTCGAAATCGTTTCTCTGCGGTTGTCTTCCACTCGGCAGCGCAGGTTGATGTTTGATAGTCGAGGAAGATGGTTCGAGTGGTTATACGCGTCGTGCAGATGGCGTCGCGTTTACTCCGCCAAGGCCGACGGGACTCCAAATTGTCACACCTCATTAATCCTTTCTCGCTTCAACACCAACTTCATGTTTCCAGAAGACAAGGAAGAAACAGAGGTAGACGCGATCAGCGCTGCTTAAGACTCGCCCTAATGATCTCCTCGCCGTCGCCTCCGCCGTTGTTCACGGCACATGAAAGCTCCCTTGCTTGCATCTACCTCCTATCAGATGGGCGTGCATCCATTAACAGCGGCCACAATAGATAAATTTGTTACTGCTGACTTGGTGGCTTCAGGACGTGGTCACGATGAATGGCACTCGCACTTGCATTTCAGCTGAGATGAAAGTCCCGTACGCGACAACTTCCCCAATTGCACTATATTCTACCATATATTGGAGTAACAGATTCGAATATAGGCTGTAGAAAACGTCCACTGTCGCTGTCTATGAATGATATGGAATTGAATTTAATGTTCCGAGCATTGGCAGTCCTTGTGTCGGAAGAGCAGACGAAGCAATATAGCGTCGTTAACAATATGACAACCCCGATCAAGCACTCCTACATTTCGATAGGTAGTACATCCCAAGTCCCCTCTCAAACAAACCTCAGCTCACCATCATCATTCGTAATTTTCTCGTCCAGATAGATTCTATCCCAGACCCAAGTTCCGTCACACCGGCAAAGCTCAGCCTCTAACTTCTTGCCGCCATCCAACAGCTGCACGTTCCTAGCAGAGCCAGCGAAATTTCCTCCATCATGAACCCACTTGAAATGTCCATTGTCATTCGTCAGAACCTTGTTGAGGGAAATAGATGACAATTTATGATGTCCATTGACGGTGGTGCACTCGGCTATGAGATCAAAATCACGATCCATGCTAATTTTGGATGAGGAAGTAGAGAAGTTTCCAAGCATGGGTTGACCAGAGTAATGCTGCTGGGCTGACAACGGCGATGGTTGAGGCATTGGTTGCTGGGCTGCTGGCGCCGGCTTGCTGTGATGTTCCTTGTACTTATCTTCGAGTTTATGGCCAGCATAAGCACCTCCGAGTGTGCCTATCACGCCATGATTCATTTTATGGCCTGCAAAACCACCTAGTACATGCTTGTCAGGATAGATCTCATAAGAATTTAGCAATCATACTCACCAGCAGCGCCGCCAGCCAGTGCTCCCATCAGTCCTCGTTCTTCATCAGTTTGAGGGACTGACCCTGACGGATGAGACGCAGAAAGTGAGCTTGGAGGATAGGCACCATGGTGTTGTTGATATTGCAATGGATCGCCTAGGCTGGAGCCAGTAGGAGAAGGCCCACCATGTGCACTCTGAGATGATGGCGAGTATTGTTGATGAGGGTTGTATTGATTAGGAGGCGTATACTGCTGGCTATAATTGCCACCATAAGGCGGAGGATTTGGATTTTGGTACTGAGCTGGTGGAGAGTGAGGCCCTCCGTAGCTTGAAGGTTGTGTATTGCCATAATATCCAGCGTTTTCTCCACGTGACGTAGCAGGTTCTGCCGCGGATGGGTATGGTGAGTTCGAGGCTGGATATGGTGGATTTGACGAAGGGTAGCCTTGTCCTTGACGATATGGCGGAGCTTGGCTACCTTCACCGTACGATGGACCTTGTGAAGGCGATCCTGCTGTTGGGTATTGCATGTTTGCAGCCTGATTTGGTTGGTAGTAGTTTGGGTTGGGTTTGATAACCATTGTTGATGTTTTTACGTGGGTATTGATATTCGAAGACTCGGTCGGTACTTATGGATTATAATGATGCCTGGAGGGTTTGGTTGAGCTGAAGTCAAAGTTAGTGCTGATGATGATGATGAGGATGAGGATAATCAGGGATGGGGCAAAAGGCACAGCCACAAGGCGCAGCGCATTCTCTCTCGCGATCACTAATTGGTCTCTAGTCTTCATCATGTGAAGCAGATTCCATCTCGAGAGGCTAGGATGGGAACATCTTTTATTAGGCCAAGCCTTGGAAGATATTGTTTCCAATGTCCCCTCCACAAGGAACGATGTGACGCCCTCCAAGAAGAGTCTCTGGATATGTCTATCAACCATCCGGATCGACGAGTAAAGACCGAGACAGGGACAGGAAGGGCAAACATCACTCAACGCAGCCACGGGTGGGATGAAGAGACTGACGACAAGTGCTGATGGTGGTGCATCTTGAAGTCGAATTGATGACAATTCCCGATGAGGCATTGTTGTTTGATCCATCCATCCTGTCCTCAATAAACTTGTCATTTAACATATCTCGCATAATCCCACCCTGAACCCTTTAGAAGAGAGAACACATATTCTGAAAACAACATAATCCATCAATAAATGCCATCATCGCCATGATACAAAGACGTTGTTTTCCAGTCAACCTACCATATCCTCCCTCCCCGTCTGAAAATATGGAAGTAATATGCACCCCTAAATCATCATCCCATTCCTATAGAACGTCAACGCAGCAAGAAACACATCAACCAAACTCAAACCACAAAACATGCCCTGGCCCAACCTCTCAACCCACCTCCAAGACTACCTAATCCTTCTCCATGTCCCCCTACCACTCTCCCTCCACCTACGCAGAACCCTCGAATCTATTCACCTCCTCTGCAGCAAAATAATCATAGATCAAGAAAATCGCCAGTTACACCGCCCCAGTCGCGAAAAGGCATTGATCGAGGGCTTTAATGGTTTATTGAGGAAATGTGCGGCGCTATTGAGAGCGGTAAATGAGATACCTGGGGATGTTGATAAGAGGGGGGTTCTTAAAGAGAAGAGGTTGAGGATGTTTGGGGAGGACTGTGAGGATGTTGTTGAGATTGTTGAGGGGATGGAGGTGGCGAGGAGGGGTTGGTTGGAGGGGGTGAGGAGGGGGCAGGGGGTGAAGTATAAAGAAGCTAGGGCGAAGGAGGTTGAAAGGGGGATTAGTAAGACTGAAGAAGGAGAGGTGAGTAGGGTGATGGCTAGCTGTAAGAAAGATGAAGGAGAGGTGAGGAGGAGTGAGAGGCGGTGGAGTACGAGGAGAGATGATTTGTGGGTGACACAGCAGAAGTTTGAGGATGAGATTATAAGGCTTGCGGGGGAATCTAAGGTGGCTGTTTGGAGGCTTCTTACTGGGGAGGAACCTGCTCCAGTGGCCGAAGAAAAGGCGAATGAGGAAGGTAAAGACGAGAAGGCAGGTTCTGATGATGAGATGGAGGAGCCTGGAGCTGAAGATTCTGGGTTCTTTGAGCAGATTGATAAATTCCTTGAGAAGAATATGGATGAGATGGATCCGAACTTGAAGAGGTATTCAACGTATTGAAGCGTCGATATCTTTAACGACTGTTTATGCTGTGATGAGATTGGGAATGAAACGTTGCATTCCTGGTGTCTCGAAAGGTGAGCGGACTTGTGTGATTGTACTTGCTGCAATTCGGTCGACATCATTACTCTATGTCTTGGTCTGTCAGTGCTAATACTCCCTCTACGTTTTGGCTTCAATCCACTTTCGACCTGTCCTGAATGCAATAGAATTGCTGGCGACCCGACCCAAGAGAAAGCCGGGTACCGTCCGTGTATTTGAAGGCAGACCCGATCTTGCTTCAAGCTTCCCACCGATATGTAAGGATTCGTGGCGATCCGCGATTGAGTGGAAGAGTTCGGTTTGGTAGCCAATTCAGATACAATTCTTTCAAATATCGGTTCATTGAAGAACAGCCAATTGAAGGTAAAGCCGTGACCGCAGTATTAGTTGACTGCCTAGCTGGTAAACTGAGAAGGATCGGCTTTCAAAGCAACAGATTCAAATAGGGTTGTCTACCTCCAGGGTCCCCGTTCTTGACCGTCGATTTCTCGCGGCTTGCAGATTGCTTTGATGTGATCGGAGGCCCATCTTGCAGATTTTAGACTCGGCATCTAGAATTGGGAAACCGTTTCCAAAACATTACAATCGTGTCTAGGATATTAGACGTTTTGTGCTGGGTCCTACCTATCGTAGCCATATCTTCTTCCACCTGACGCAGAAGAATAAACAGCTTCAACGTTTCCAGAAGAAGAAAGGCCAGGGGGATGAGAATCTACTAGGTGTGATCAAAAAAGATGTTGAATTATGGTCAAGTTGTACGCGAAAACATTCAAGTTACTTTATCGCACAGATCGAGATAAACGGCGTATTGAAGTTTGATGACTCGTTTACCACAATCGTATTTAATGAATGGGTTGAGAACGAGGAAGTCGTCCTCACCGTCCTCACCAAGAGATCAATTTCTGAGAGTGGACTGTTACCTGTTTTGAATACAAAGTTGGCTTGAGGGCAGGACCACGTGACCGGAGCTGTGATGATCTGAAACCAGTAATACAAGTTTCATCTATTAACTCTGCTAAGCCAGTTTAGACTTTCTGTTTTTTCAGATTGACCCGAGAACGCAATGTTCTTGATTGGTGTCCGAGCCACGCTAGAACGGCGATCTTTCTCGATGCGCTCCGGCAAGCTGATGAAGCTTGTGTCCAAATGCGACGAGCCATGCACAGGGCTTGCCAACTCTAGACAGCCACCATTGGGAATGATCTAGAGTAGGAATGTTTGTCGTTGTGTGGTATAAAGAGCTGTCACGTTTTCTGCTAAAATTGTTCGTCCACCATCACTCAACATCCTTCGATGAGTTTCGAAGATGATGACTTTGATTTTATTGTCTTTGTTGGGCGTTTTCGTGTCTGCTGCGCCTGTGGATTCGACTCCTAGTTGCACAAATCCCAAGATCAGGCGAGAATGGTGAGTTACTGATCTTGAGTCAGGCGTCGAGCCCATGCTAATGGGGTGTGAAGGCGTGAGCTTACTATTCCGGAGCGTATCGACTACATCCGCGCGATCCAGTGTATGGAAAACCGTCCTCCAAAATCGAAGAAATATTTCAGTGTGGTACAGAGTCGATATGACGACTTTGTCGCTCTGCACGCCAATGCAACTGCAGGCGGCATGAAGTTGGACGGGACCAGAGGATCGTCAGACATGCCTGCACATCCCATGAAAATGGCCAACGAGGTTAATCGGGGCATTCATCAAACTGGTGTTTTCCTTCCATGGCATCGATATGCTTTATCATTATGGGAGGATGCTTTGAGGGACGAGTGTGGTTGGAAAGGCGGCCTAGCGTTCTGGGACTGGCATCAAGACACGGCGGAAGCTGGAGGAGATTGGCTGCAGTCACCTCTATTCGATCCAGTCAGCGGTTATGGAGGCAATGGACAACGTCTTAACGTCTCGACGCTGGCAGACCTAGTCGCAGCTGCGATAGGTGGGACTGGCGGAGGCTGTGTAATCGATGGGCCATTTCAGAGTCGGAAACTGTCGATTGGACCCATGGGACAGATGATGCCTAATAAAACAAGGTGTTTGACGAGAAACTTCAATATCAAGATGGCGTACTCGTCTGCGAGTTCTAAGAGTATGAGGAAGATTCTGAGCGCAAAGTCCATGGCAGAATTTCGACAATTGGCAGAGACGGGTGTCCACCAGAATTGGGAGACTATTCAGGACGGCATCGACAGCCTTGGTAGTATGCATAACATAGGACATTTCGGCATCGGCGGCGAGGTGAGTCCTCCTACTTTCGTCTTCGCTCATTGGTGCTCTTACTGACAGCGGCGGCAGATGAATGATTTGTTCAATTCCATCAATGATCCTTTGTTCTTCATGCACCATACTGGAATGGACCGAATCTGGGCTCTCTGGCAGGAGCAGGACCCCAAGCGGATCATGGACACCGGAGGAACGACAGGAGTATTGGACATGAGCCCACTAACGTTGGACTCATGGGTGTGGGTTGGAGCTGCCGGACAAGACCGTCGGACTGTTGAAGTGATGGATCCATTGAATCGAGATGGACGGGGTGTGCTGTGCTACAAGTACGAGGGGAATAGCTTTGATAGCTACTTCAAGTAATGTAATAGAAGTTGAGTTGCTTCATCGACGGTAACAGTATTGCATTGCAGGATGCTGAACATTAGCGAGTAGCGTGAGAGGTGGCAGTTCGAGACGATGCTCTCTTTGGTGTTTCTTTTGCATTGCCGGAAGCTGAACATGAGCGAGATGCGAAGCGCTGACACCTCAAGTCCGAGAGATGACACTAATCCCGACTAGTCCTAGTGCCATCCTGATTGAGCTTGGTGGTGTTTATGTACCTTCTAGCGTAACGGGTGGACCTCGAGAAAGAATCCATAGAATTAATGGCCATGGCCAAATCTCCCTCTCCTACATCAAGAACCCCATGCGACTACCACACCTCTGGCTCCCAACCCCATCTTCAATGCCTCCTTGACATTCTATTCATCGTCACCAATCATGGAGTCTTCTAGGACTGACAGTGCCCCCGACAAACCGCCCGTTGACAGCAATAGCGATGACTCCCCGTCAGCCGCGAAAGATGATGGGAAGAAGAGTTTTGCGTCGAAACTGAAGGGAATTTGGACTGGTCTTGAAATGGATGTGCCGACACTTTTGACCATGATGAAAGGAGGTTTGCCGCCGTCCATCTCTCTGGCAATGTATCACCATCCCAGTCCAACAACAGAACGCTCAACATTACAATACTAATCTGAACCTAGGTATCAAGCTGATGCTGTTGCGAGCACCTACTCAACTCTCGGATATCTTGTTGCCATCATCAGCATCATCTCCTTCTGCATCATGCCGCGAGCCAAATTCATCCAGACCATGATTATAAACATCTTCGCAATTTGTCTTGGAGCGGCGGTGGGATTACTTGTCGTTTATTGCTCTGTCCAAGCTCGGCTTCATACGACAGTTATCTCAGCGGCTGGATCTGCTGAAGCCGGGACTGTTTCATACAATTCCTCCGCCTCCGTCGTCTCTGCTGTTTGGCTCTTTGTTCAGGTTTTTCTCGTCAATACTCTCAAAGCTAAATATCCCCAACTTCAATTTCCTTCCATCATGTATTCCATCTGTAAGTATCAATTCTTCCCGTTCTATACATCATGTCACTCTGACACGTCACTAGTTGTCATCGTTACGTGCACATATTCTCCGCAATTTCCAACCATGACTTATGGAATCAGTTTCATGAAAAGATTACTGGAAACCTTCTTGACAGGCTTCGCGGTCGCCGCCGGTGTGCATTTCGTTGTGTTCCCGGTGACCTGCCGGAAGATTGTTTTCAAGGAATTTGCGGGCTATCTTGGAGCTCTTCAAGGCGGCTTGAAAGCTCATCAAGCTTATTTGCACAGTCTCGAAGATCCTGAAAATTTTGCGAGGGCTTTTGTTAGTGATGTCGACAGCATGACGAAACCTACTGCGGAGGCTGCCGGTGTACGAGCTGCTATTGGAGGCATCACGGCTCTGCATGGTAAGAAGAGTCTACGTTGCCCTCCGTCTCAGGGATGGCTAACAGAAATCAGGCAAGCTACAAGGTGATCTTCCTTTCGCTAAACGAGAGATCGCTCTTGGAAGGCTCGGGCCAGAGGACTTGAAAGACATCAACAAACTGATCAGAGCAATAATGTTGCCAATTGTTGGACTTGGCGCGATTATGGACGTATTCGATCGTATAGCTGCCGCGCAAGGTTGGTCAGAGGCTCACTTAAAAGAGGGACTAGATCCTTTCGAAGAAGAGAGACGAAAGCTGGTCCTTAACGAGTGGAGTGACAATATTAGAGCGCTGAGAGGCGCTTTTGACGACATCATTGGGGTAATGGATGAAGGCCTTGACCATATTGCACTTCAACTTCAACTGAAGAAGCCTCCGAAAGCGAAGAAGGGAAGTACTTCTCCAGGTGACAAAGTCAAAGAAGACATTGAGGCACGAGCAGAATCTACCAACCCGGGCGGAAAAGGCTTTGCAGAGTATCTCAATCAAAAGACCATAGCCTTCAACGCTGGAAAGGAGACGACCTTGAGGGCATGGTGCGAGCGACACGGTATTGAGCTAAGCACACACTTTTTTGATCATCCAACCGATGCTCCATACACTGAGACGGCTGCAAAGAAGCATGAAGACAAAGAACAGCATACGAGAAACCAACGCCAACTCTATCTTCTGCTTTACGTAAGTTCGGCGGTCACGTTTTCTCTAGAGTTTCAAGCTTACTCCTCTGCAGATTGAATTTCTGCTGCATTCATCAAGTAGAGCAATTCTTGACATGGTAAGATACGCAGATGAAAAGGTAGAGAGTGGAAAGCTTTCGAAGACTCGTTTGATCCTGCCTGGTCTCAAGCGCACCAGGAAATGGCTCATGAGCATTACCGATGCAGACGATGGATCTCGAGAAGACGGCAACGGCATCGGTGACGTCGACCAAAGTGCCCAGCATGTGGATATGGGCCAATCTTTCCGCCCACGGAAGGATCCAGAGCATCTGCCCCCAACAAATTTCGCCCAGAGAGTGGGTGACTCCATTCGAGTATTCCCAGGCTTCTTCCGCTCGTCCCACGCGGCTTTTGGGTTCCGAGTCGCTGTTGCGACGATGTCCATTGCCATTATTGGGTTTCTGCATGACACGCAAACTTTCTTTGTGCAGAATCGGTTACTCTGGGCAATGATTATGGTTGCCATCTCGATGACGCCGACTGCTGGACAAAGCCTGTTTAGCTTCATGCTACGGATATTAGGCACCATAGTCGCCATGGTTGCTGCTTTTCTGGTCTGGTACATTCCCGATTCGAAAACACCAGGGGTACTGGTTTTTCTTTGGTTCTTCAGTAGCATTGGCATTTACGTGCCACTGAAGAAGCCCCAATTCGCCATCGTAGGCATCATCAGGTATGTTACAACATGATCCAAGATCAAAATTCCTGGCAAAGGTTGATACAGTTACAGCATCGTAACCACAACCCTGATCGTTGGGTATGAAATCGAAGTACGAAAGATTGGCCAAGCTGCTGCAACCTCGAACGGCCAAACGTATTACCCAATATACATTCTCGGACCTTATCGCTTAGCCGCCGTCGCCGCTGGTCTGCTTGTAGCTTTCATCTGGACCATCTTCCCATATCCGATTTCCGAGCACTCGATTCTAAGGCAAAGTTTAGGTGGCGCGATATATCTCCTCGCCAATTACTATTCCATCATCCATGAGACAGTTCAGGCGCGAGTTAGGAACGATGAGGGAGATCCCGAGGACAAGCAAAGCCCTGGGCATCGCTTGTCCAAGATGCGTCTGAAGGTCTTTGCCAAACAGATGCAGATTCTGACAAGCTTGAAGACATACTCAAATTTCGTTCAGTGGGAAATTCCTGTTGGCGGCAAGTTCCCCAAGCAGCAGTATGATGCTCTTATCACCGCTACAGAACAGTAGGTTATCTGAAACAGTTCTCTTTACTTTAGCTCACCTAAACAGTATCATCAATCATATTTCGCTCATTGGTTATGCTTCAGCGAAATTTTCCGATGAGACCATGGAAGAAGAAAGTGTCTGGGCATCGGACTTCCGCAAAATGCTGACCTCTGTCCGAGCAACATCGCATGAAATTACTGGGCTACTTTCCCTCCTCTCTGCAAGTATTGCAAATGGACAGCCACTTCCTCCTTACCTCAAAACACCGCAGCCGTATCAATTGTCTGCCAAGCTGGAAGAAATCGATCATGATATTCTCAGCGTTCGCCATATCGCAGAACCGGGATATGCCGCCTTCGCTGTCATGCAGGTTTCATCACGGTGCATAATCGCTGAACTGGATGTTCTTTTAAGGTATGCGCCTGTGCAGATCCCGAAGTACCGTCTGCTGATCAAGATAGGAATGTCAAGGAAGTGTTCGGTGAACTTGATTTTTCCTTCCATATTGTTTCCACGGCGTCGAGCTCGAGCGACACGATTAATTCCACCGATAAAAATAAACACGATTAGCTGGCTTACGGGCTATGAATATAAATGGCGCAAACCTCCGCGTACAAGGAGACAACAAGCTCATGCTACAAGCAATTGGGTGCGCCTTTCGCTGGGCATCACTTGGCAGCTTATGCCATGTCAAGTCACTCATCATCGCCTATTCGACATCCATAGTTTAAATCTCTCTTCTTCTCGCTCGCATTTTGCGTCACTCTAGCTCCAGCGACTGAAATATCTTTGCACCAAGGTTTTCACAGAACGGATGATCTTGACCCTCATCTCTTCCATGTTGCGTTTCTGGCAACAGGTCCTGCAGCCTCGTGGCAGATAATCCTCTTCCGGGCCAGGTAAACTCTACCTACGCCTTCACATCCACGATTGATCCGCCTGCTGACCGAATTGACACAGAACAAACTAGACAGAGTTCACTGGCGGATTGTCGAAGCAAAATGTGCCATCCGAATACGACAAATAAAAGCAATCGTCCACAATGCCATGTCCTCCGAGCAAAGACTTACCATCCTCCCATCATAACCGACGAAACAGTATACGAACATAGGAGTCTGGTAAAAGACGGTTGCAACCGGCGATAGGGCACCGACAACTCAACAAACACACCTGAATTCGGCGAAGAAGAACGTTTAAGAAAACTGTGCCGCAAAGAAAAAGACCTCCTCTACTGCGCAACAACAGTAAGGCCAAATTGACATAGACAATTCACGATGGTCCATCTAGGCATTGATGCAGAACATTTCAATAACATGAACGCCGATGCCTTACTGAAACTTAGTCGCACGCCATTTTGGGCAACAAAAAGAAAAATCAGGATGCGTGTCAGGGAATACACTTAGCGATGTTGCAGATACGGGTATTTAGAAAAGAGTGGTTGAGAAATGGCAGGCAACAATGCGGGAAGGGGTGAATAGGAGTGAGGCTGTTTTGAGGAAGGAGTGAAAAAGAAGGAGGCGGAGAGCTAAGCCCGTCGTTCAGAGTCAGGCGTTCTCAAAGAGGTTGAAATGTACGGCAGTCAATGTGGAAATTGAGACGAACACCAAAGAGCCCCCATTTACTGGTGGCGAGGACAGGTTATCATCATCTTATAGTATCTACCTCGTTCCCATACTCCGCAACATCCTTATCCCTTTCAGTAAGAGGCCCCATCGCCAAAACTACCACAGATTGATTCTTATTCCTCAAGCGCTTCCAGGGCTTCTTGTTCTGCAAGTATCTGTTCAATACGTTGCCTGATCTCAGGATCGTGATAGCCCCAATCTATCGCCATATCTCGACACTCCTCTCGATCTTCTTTGGTCATCTTCGATATTCCCGTGAAAGAATCACGCAGGGCTTGGAGTGGCCGCGGAGGTGAGATTGGCCGGCGCCGGGTCGTCGACAAGGCTCGACCTTTGTTCGCTTTGACGTCGATATCAGGCAATCTTGAAGGATCGTGAGCTTCTCGGAGCTGATTGCCGCTATTCTTATCATCGCTCTTGCTCGTGGTGTCATGACAAGCTGTGTCTTGGTGTTCTGGCTTGTCGATTAAAGGAGGATCAGGAGCCGCGCTATTCGCTGGCCAGTCCTCTACCTTCATGTTGATTTTGCGTGGTAAAACCGGCGTCTAGGTGGAACAGCTGGATGCAGATAATTAAGACCCCCGGTGGAAATGAAGCACGTAAGCGGTCATATTTTACACGCCAAATGCTGTGGCCTTTATGATCTTCTTATTCCTGAAGAAATTGTCCTGCGGCTGCACCGATGAGATGATACAGATGATCTCGGTTTGATATATGAGACAGAAGGTTACCGTTTGCGCTTTGTGGTGAGCAAACTGACTGAGTCACGTCCAGATATTTAAATGACTGACACAGATGGCTCAAGCAAAGTCGAAACTTTGCTTTTGAGAAGATAATTTATACTTCTAAGAGAGTACTGAAGATGGTGGGGAATGAGAAGCCTGCCAGATTTCCCTCGCTACCCAAATTGACATCAGCTCAGAGCGAGTCCGAGCGAGATGATTTTGCTCTCGACCGTGGCCGACAGTCAAAGCGACGTGATGAGGAATTTGTTAACAGTATTTGAATCCAACTTCGCAGTGGCTACAAAGACTTCAAAACCTACACGTTAACTCAAGTTGCCAACCAATTCACAGCACACGATGTCCAGCTCACCAAATTTCGAAGATAACTACTTGCGCCGCTTGCGCAACACGAAAGTCACGTCTCCGCCAAACTGCCGCCTTCTCGTTCGCGAAGATCGCATCAATGCCTTGCACGCCCTGACTGGAGATGGATTGCTGTGCACAGAACCAGACGGAACTAGCAAATGGAAATACTGGTGGTGTACACACCCGGACTACGGTGTCGAGCTTTCCGGACTCGGAGACAGCCGTTCACAACTCGACAAGCCAAATCATATCATGTGTCTCGAGGGATATGCAAAGAGTGCTCATCTCATCCCCACCTGTGCCCCGCTTGAAGAAGAGACCGTCATTAGACACCTAGCTATCAAGCCTGAGACGCGAAATCCGGGTGCATCTCAACATATCGACAGAACCAGGCAACGAATCAAAAGTACAGTCCCAACGTTAGTGAAGAAATTCATGGAGAGAAGAGAGAGGGCGCTTGCTATTCGAGAACGCCCTGCAAGGAGAAGAGCCGAAAAACTCACCCAGAGAAGGAGAGATGGCGTGTCAAGATACTTCCCATCAGCTGATTATTTAGAAACGGACCTCGATAATCTCCAAGAGGATCTGAAGGATGCTGTTGCGTGGAACTCTGACCTTCGACAACAGATTGAAGCGCTCCGGTCCGAAGAAACCATGTCTAAGTACAGCGAGACCATGTGCTCGAACGATGTGTATGAAGGAGCAGGCAAGCATACGCAGATCTTGGCGAGTCTTCGAGAGCGGGAGCGGGATGTAGAGGAAAGCGAAGATTATATTGCGCTGTTGAAGAAAGAGATAAATGAGACTAGGGAAGAAAGGGAGCGGAGGAATGATATTCCTAGTAAGGAGTCCAACGATAGCACGCCGCAATTTACTCCTAAAGCTAGCCCAGAGGATACGCCAGAAGAATCTTCGGACGACGAGGGGTTTGACGAGGAAGACGACGCGGTTGATGCGAGACTTTCTACTCCCGATGGGAGTCATGGAGGACAACAGAACGATCCACATCAATATATAGTCGTTGGAGATACACGAGCGAGTAGTCCCCTTCAAGATTCGGGCAGATCTCTTGATCGAACAAATGGACTATCCGCTCATACGGCAAATCTATTAGCGTTGTTGACTGGCGGAGCGAACCGACAAATACGGGAAGACAATCATAATAACCAAGCGACTCCCAACAATTCAACAGCTAATGAAGACTCCAACGGCAACGATGAAAATAATGGTCATGATGGAGGGAATAGAGGCTCAACTACACTGGCATCGCAATGGGACTCGTTCGTCGATCCTCATTTTGCAACGAGGGACAATCCTAGGGTTATTACGTACTATGAAGAAAGAGATAATAAGACGAGGGAGGAGACGAAGTACCATCAAAATTAGTTCTCATTAAATATCCCAGGGAGTATGGAGGTGTTCGTAGGGTGGTAATAGGAATCGAGGTAGTTTTTAAAAAAAGATAACAGAACACCAATACCAGAATATCTACACAATTTCGATCGTAGTTTATATCTTACCTTGGCTAAAAAAAATAGATATATCCAGAAAGAGATAGTACAGAAATAATAATATATTAAGAGATCCTATCGATCTGACCTAGTATAATTTGTAACCATTGAATATTTCATGTCCTCTGGTCTTCATCACCCATTATTCCTCAGATCCTTCACGCCTCTAATTCTACTAGTATCCATATTCTAGGTCGGAAGTCGTATAGAGGATTCCCACGTACTCGTATAGCCTCGAATTCTGTTTTGCTATTTCGGACATCATTCTCATCCGAGCAATTTAGATATTGAACATGGAGATTTATAGAATCAAAGTATTGTCTAACACGTCGTCATGAGTATGATGCCAAATAGTTTAATCATTGGTTTTCCTAGAAGCTACTTCATTTATGCAACCGTCGCACTAAGAGGATTTTTCCCGTACAACCAGTCTGCCATTCTCCGGTGGTACCTCCCATGCAGCCAGTCTGCCATTCCCCAGTGGTTTTCCCACTCGCCCACACTGTTGGTTTTGCTAGTCGAGCTAAGAGAGACAATGACCTAGGCGTCTTCGGCACCCTGCTGATTACACGTTTACTTCGGCTCAAGCGCACCCACGAGAAAGATTATTCTTCTCACCCAGTACTTATACGTATAGCACACGTATATTGATAGTTGAGGTGATCTTGGATGAACTTGCCTGACTCGGAAGTGTCTTCAATCGGTGGTATAGTGTAGTATATAAATGGAAGAGGCTATTCCAGCAAAGACAAGTAAAAAAGGAATGGAACGGGAAGGTTCGGCCGGCCGGCCTAGAAGGAGGACAAAGATGGAAAGTCTTGAAACTTTTTTTTAGCAAAATCCCAATATCGATATTTCTTCGCTTGAAAATACCTCAATTCCATTCGATCGTACTTCCAACATTCAAATCTCCTCAAATAGCCAGCCAAATAAAGTAAAACCCAAAGCAAAAATCATACCCAAATCGAGAATCCCAAACAATCAGAGTATTCACCCCTCATCCGGCGCATTCGCAATCGTCCCCAACTGCACCGCATCCAAATCCTCATCCTGCCACCTATAAATCTCATTATCTCGACCTTCCTCCCGAGCAGACTTCAGAAAGACACCACGGCGACTATTAGCATCACGGAAAATGGGCTTCACGAGATCCACAACCCAAGCATCTGGACGGTCTTTGGTGGCGAGGTAAAGAGCACGAAGAGCCTGGTTACGACCATACGCTGCCGTATATGGTTGGAATTTACCACAGGCTTGTGGGTAGCGGTAGTTGTTGATTGGAGCACGGGGAGGTAGGATTATAGGAGCTGCTGCTGTAGCTGAGCCGGTGGAAATGGCGGGGTTTGTAGCAGCTGTTGCAGTCGTGGTTGCAGCGGTCGTCACAGCGGAAGTGCTAGTCTGATTGGGGTTTTCAGCCACGTTACTGGATTCCGTAGTGGTGGTTTTTCTCCAAGAGCTTGCGGTATGGACTGGGTGAACAGATTTTCCCTTGCCCTTCTTGTCGCTACCTCCAGTGAATCCGGAGCCGGTGTTGCCAGTGGATGACATGTTGATTGACGAGGTATGGAGGGTTCTTGAAGGAGATACTGTAGTTCGATTAGCTAGCTCTGAGATTGACTGTGAAGTTGTACTTACTAGATGGTAGAGGAAAGGAGAAAGGGAAGGTCCTTTGACTTGATCTTTGATCGTTCCTATATAGAGAATTAGCTTTACAAGGAATAGAGTGGAAGTTTGGAGTACTTACCAGAGATGGGTATAATCGATATTATGCTTCGAGGGATCCAAAGGGAGAAGGATCCAGGCAAAGAAGCAAGAGAAGGACAGACTAGACCGGCGGAGGACGTATATATGAGAAGAGAAGAGAAGGAGGAGAGAAAGGGTATTAGGATATACGAGTGGGGGCCAAGAAGATATATCGAGGAAGACCAGGAAAGAGAAGAGAGGAGTAGTTGATAGTATACTGATAAAGAATAGTTTTGGAGGGAGAACGACCATCCTTAAGTACAGCTCTTAGATCTAGAGATCTGAGCTAGTACTGTTATACGCCAATGCGTGACTGAATTGCGATTGTGACCAGATCTAATTAACAACTAACTAACAACAAAGCGTCCCGCAATAGGCAAAGGGGTAATTATCCGAGAGCCTTTATAAGCGTGATCTATTGTTACGGTCATCTGTACCCGGCAACAACTATTCTGCCTGAATCTAGCCCCACAGTATTTGGGAGTATGTGAAGGGGAATAAAGTCTCGTGCAGTTTAGTAGTACAGACGCGTAATACCAGTCCAGGTGATACTAATATCACAGTTATCCGTACCGGGTAATAATCATTCTGCCTGAATCTGGCCCCACAGTGGTCGGGAGTCTGTGAAGGGAAATACAGTCTCGTGCAGTTTAGTAATACGGACGCGTAATACTAGTCCAGGTAATACTAACGTCACAGATCTATAGGACTGACCCGAGGGTAAACGAGAATTCTCAGCTTGGCTATTGCACCCTTCGTCTTACTCTCTCACGACTGCGATCGGTCATACAGAATAATAGACGACGGGTCTAGCCGGTACCGTTTTGTGAAGGGGAGAGAAGCCTTGTACCGATCGATAGTATAGACTCCAAACGCCAGCCCAGGTAATCCTAAGGTGATAGATTTGTAGGATTAGTTAAAGGACCACCCGGGTATTCAGACTTGATTCCAGGCTTAGTAGAGAGTGTAATGAAGAAAGGGTATGCTAAATGAAAAGGATACTTACATGATCTCCTTTTACACTGATGTCGACTTTATGCCCTAGTCCCTCATTATGCTGTCAAAGGACCCCCTTTCGCAAATTCTCCCTGCCACTCATTTCTCCAGCATACCAGAAGAGAACAAAGCTCACCCCTCATGCGTATACAAGACTTACATGTGACTAGCAACAGCTTAGCCCCCAAGACCAAAATGGCCTACGACAAAATACGATATTTTGATTACCACTCCAGACTTTGAATATACAACTCCCTGCTCGTCAAGATGTAAAATTACACCTTCCTTCATACACGTCCAACGCCAAACACTGTACAAAACAAAAAATAAGCCCTTGTCCATCCCAGATCTCTTACAAATTCGGGGAGCGCCGGACAAGAGCAAACAGTCCACGAATCACCTGCCATCGTTTCTCCATCTTACCAATTTACACCTTTCACATTCAAATACCACTCCTCCCCCCACCTTGTTCAATAGATCCTGTCTCCTCTCCTCTCTCAACACCCTCCCTTACACCCTTCCCCCGACTAGTCACTCGCTCGCGGCAACGGGCATCCCCTCAACACTATCTGCAAGACCCCTCCAACAATCCGCCTGCAACTCCGCATACTTCACCCTTTCTTGCGCCCATTCCTGATGCAATCTAGACACTGCATATTGACTGCCCTGGAAATAATGTATCTCATCGCGGATACATTGGCGGATGAAGACGTGGCGGGCGTGTTGGGCAACGATGCTGAGTTTGTCCTAGAAGAGGAGAGCGTGAGATTATGTTCGTCCAGCCAAGTGGCAGACGGGAAGGGAATATAAGCGAGGGGTATGTAAGGAAGTGGTTAGGAACAGGAAAAAAACTCACCTGATGAATAGCATCCTCGACCTTCTCTACCTCCCCGACCTTAACCCCCTCGGTCCTCTCCCTCAACCCCTCTAATTTCCGCGTATTACTGTCAATCCTCTTCTCCAACGACGGAATATTATCTTTATCATACCGGTCCCTTCTATCAAACATATCCCTAACACTAACAAGACAGTCTCTCTGCTTCTTCATATCCTCCAGTACGCCCTCATCCCAAGCCCTCGCCTCATCTTCCAAAAGCGCTTGACTCGAAGATAAATGCTTGGCCGCTGCATTCAAGCCTTCATTCAGCATTGGGACATCATTGGTATCGACGGCATACGTATCGCTCGTCGCCTCTGTGCAAGCTTCCAGCGCTCTCGAGAAACGGTAGTTTTCTGATGCCATGCCTTCATTCCTTTTGACAAGGCGTTCGAGCATACTACAAAGGTGGATGTAAATCTCCGCACTCCTCCTGACACCACTTCTCACTCTATCAAACAAATCTTGCAAGTCCGGCGCCAGACTATCTTCGAGACCAGGTGGAAGGGCTTTATCCTTGAATTCTT
This sequence comes from Venturia aucupariae, assembly GCA_003693225.1. NCBI lineage: Eukaryota > Fungi > Ascomycota > Dothideomycetes > Venturiales > Venturiaceae > Venturia > Venturia aucupariae. The sequence continues at coordinate 80,566 of QWZN01000089.1, forward strand.
CGACGACGGAAAGATTGGCTTGTTTGCGCCAGACGGATAGCTCGGTGGGTACGGTGAGGAACATAATAACCAGCTGTTCTTGGCTGAGGACGGGGTGATGAACAAGGGCGTTTGCGAAGCGGACGAGACCCCTTCGGCGTTTTTCGACAAAGGTGGCGTCGGCGGCTAGGTAGTTGCCGTTTACTGTTAGCAATTAGTTCCGAAGCTTTCCAATACATGGCCAGTAGATGAGGGACGGGCAATAACTCACTCGCAACCCGCTTCGGCGGCAACAACGGCAGTTGTCTAAATGGATACCTCTTATGAAGGCAATCCAACAGCCAAACAAAGTCGCTGTATCTACGAATGACTTTGCTGTTCCTCCTCGCACTCACAACCTCGTAATTTCGATGCTGGAAAAACATCATGCCCTCTTTCTCGCTGATCGAAGTAATCGTAATCGTCTCTTCCACACCAGGCGCCACAGGCCTAGGCGCAGATGAATCTGTCCTACCGATCCCAGGTGGAGCATTGTTGCCAGGCTGAATATTTCCCCCATCATAACCACCACTATTGTCGAGACCCGAACTACCAAATGACTGAGTGGAAGTGCCAGTGAATCCTCCCCATCCCGAGTCTCCAGCCACGGTGGGTCTAGTTGGAGCGCGGTCGCAGCTTGAGGTCGAGTCTCGTGGGTTGGACTGTGTAGTGAAGGCGCTTGTCGTGCGCTGAGGGAGGCTGGCTGGTGTCTGTGAAATGTTCGCAATATCCGGAGTCTGCCATGTACTTGAAGCTGGCAGTTGGCTAGGAGCCGCAAATCCATTTGTGCCGGTCTCCACACCATTTCCATGATTATGTCCCCTGTGTAAATCTGGGCTTGCCCAAGGATCAGCGTCCAGTCCAAATGATGGTTTACGAGGCATATTCTTCACTTCAGCGCGAAAAGCTTTAGGTGATGTGAAGGAGGATTGTGGAGCCGGCCGTTGCGGTGTCGTTTGGACGGGAGTAGGTGGTGATGGCGGCATGGCTTCTTTCTTGGCCGTCAGAGAGCCTAGATCAGGAATTGGAAGATCTGAGTGAAGTGGTTAGCAAATCTCCCCTCATAAAGTGTGTGTTGGTAAAGCAGGGAGAAATTGAGTTGATGCCAGGTCAAGCTCTCTTCGCAACCTTGCGCCCCTGGGGTTCAAATCCTGACCGATCATCTCATTTCCTCTCCATCCTATTCCATGTATCCCACCCTGAAGACAAAGAAATCAAACTCACCACCCCTCCTCTCATCAACCCCATCCAAACTAACCTCCTCCCCCTCCATGCCCAACCCAATCAATGCCAACAGCACAAAAACCTCCCCACTCCCCAGTTCTCTCACTCCACCACCCCCAAAGATATCCAATATCTTCGTCTTGCCATCCTCATCCAACCCCTTCGCCTCTCCAAGCAGACTCTCCACATTTCTCTTTTCAGGCGCCAACCAGTCGAAAACATCCACATAAACCTCCGGCACTTCAACACCCTCAAGCAACCTCTTAATCAACTCCTTCCTCCCCTCCTTCTGTTTCTTAGGTGTAGGTAATCCCCACCCCGCATCTTCTTCATCATTGAACAGTCCTGATCCCGTTCGTGAATGTGTAGATGGTTCATCGAAAAGAGAATTCTTCTGCTGTTTAGAAGCGGGAGGATCATCTGGGAATTCGCCGAAGAGTGACATTGGGGTTGATTATTTGGAGCCTAGGAGGTATATGGTTGGGCGAAGAGGTTGCTTTTTGTCTTTGTTATGATCGTGGATGTGTGTCGTGGGATTCGGGGCGTGCGATGCGATGTGATGCGGCGAGGTCGATGGATGGTTGTAAGCAGGATGAGAGGACTCGAACAAATCAACAATTGGATATACACCACAGCATCAAGCTCTGTAAAGCGTGGACAAAGGTAGGTGTCGCGTGCAGTGGTGTTGATAGGCAGCGAGTGTCAGAGTTGGTTGTTCCTGGGATACTACCTCCTATGATGCTCGTTACGTGCCCAAGCTCCACCTCAAGTTCGGCTTAGCTCTATCTTTTCGCGCTTCCACCAAAATCCTGCTTCTTATCCTTGTGTTTTGCTCACACTACAGTAGATACACGCCAGATCAGATCACAAGGCACAAAAGAGAAGGTTGTCAGATATGTACAAATACCAAGGTATCTACAGAAATTGTCTCAGTACTAGACTCTTCGCTACCACCTTCCCTTCACACAGTGGTGTCAACACTACCAAGTCTTCTGATGTCGTCCCAAGCGACAACTTTGAACATCTCCAAAATTCCACCGACAAATAAGAACAAAATATGGGGGTATATGTTGCGCAAAATGCTTCTTTCCAATCCCCAAGACACTACCGTGCCATCCATAATCCAAAATTTAGATCTTGCCAGACCACGTTCACAACGCCATCGCTATGCCAAAATCGTTCAAAAAGACTCCAAAATCAAGCGAGACACAGTACTAAGAGATATCCGGAAGATCACAATCCAGGACGCCTCGCCCCTTGAATGTCATCTCCGGTCTCTTCAGCAGGATGTCCACCATCATCGGAAGAATCTTGGCTAGGATTCGAAGGCATTTGCGGGGAGCGTTCAGAGTTCACAAGTGTGTCTCCTTGTGACATTGGCGTGTCCGGACTCCATGTCCGACCTCTCGGGTTTGCTGGGATGATGGTGACAGGCAAATCGACTTCTTGTTTGTCACCACTCCTCTTCTCACGCCATTTGTCGCCTTGTTCAGCCGCAAAGGCGCCTAGTCTCCCCTTCACATCCCATGGCTGGTAGTTGTGTGCTGGCTGAGGTCTTGTCGAAGCGATCGGCACTGGGTCAATAACCTGGGCATTGGCAATCTCAGCCGGTGGTGCTGCTTTTCTGCGTTTGAATGGGTTGCTGAGTTGGAAGCGTGATGTTGGCTCGCGAGTTGGCGCGCTATGTTCAATGTCCTCAGTTTCTTCGATAATGTCTTTTTCATAAATTTTGTCCCCTTCCGCACCACCAAACCGGTGACGCGGATCGACTGGGGGTGGGCCTTGTTGCGAGGCTCTTTGTGGAGCGTATCTGACAACGGGTGGTGTTGGTGTGGCAATGGTGTGGTACCTCACAGTGTATACTGTACTTGCTGCACTCGTCGTGTCTGTCCGACTGATGGGTGATATTGCTGGTGGTGGTGGTGTTGGATATGGCGCTGGTGCGAGTCCAGACATGCTTCGACCCGGGCTTTCTCCAATTTTTGAGAGTCTCTGCTGTCCTGACTCCTTTGCAAACATCATGCGCCCAGAATCGCGGAAATTCTGTGAGCGGCCAGACGAATAGGCTTTGGCTCCGCTCACACCGTTGTCGCTGTCGTCTCCACTGCGACGAACCCAAAATCTTCGCCGTTGAGGCCACACGACTTCTTCCGATCTACTCGTTTCCAGCATTTCGTCTCCATCGAAAACTTCTCTACCCAAAATTCCATCTTTCTTTTCCTCCCTCTCTAGGGCTTCGATCCGTTCCACCCACTCCCACACAATGACACTGGCTGCTGCTGCACCAACCCAACGAAAATAATCACCCCACCCTGCAACACTAGCGTTTGAGATGTCTGTAATGAAGAAGACGACAGGGGTGGAGATTGCGATCATGGACAGGAACGCCACAACGATGATGTTCTTCATATCTTTGTGATAGAAGGCGTACCTCCGTTTGCATATCGCGTAGTAAATCACCCATGCCGCGTAAAGCATGGATAAGGCCAGCTGGAAAAGGTAGCTCAATGCCGGGATTGCATCTTGGAATCGGCGCGGCCGGGCCTTCGTGCTGTGGTTGCCCATAAAACTGTTTAGGCAAGAGAAGGTTGAGTCGAGGATGATTAGGGCAAAGCCGATCCATTTGATCAACACTTTCTCTTTGTGGCGGGGAAACAAGCGGATCAAGGTTTGAACCTGAGCCAGCCAGAGAAAGATATCGGATATGATACGTGAGACCTTGATCTCGGTGCTTCCAACAACTTCTGTTCGCAAAGCTTCTGCATTCATATATCCCTTGACGTATTGTCGTTCAGCGACTTCGAAGGTGTCGGCTGTCGCAATGGTCAAGGATATGGCCACGGTCAGCGCCGCAGCCTTTTGCAACCACGGTCGCGATCCAACGCCAATGATGGAATTGCTACCCTGCGCACCACTGATCATGCCGTGCCTGTTCAGCATGCCGAATCCTCCTCCTGCACCACCGATAAAGAAGGTCCTAGGGGTGATCATAAGCATAATGCATAACATCCAAGCGATGACGGTGGCGGCGCCCGTCGCGTAGGCTTGTGGGGTGACGGAGGCGTGGAAAGGGTCTTTGAGGCCAGTGATTCCTGAGATTCCGCCGTCTGTAAAGGCAGCAGCCAAGGAAGTTTGTGGCGAGCATTCGGGAGTGAAGACGGCATTGCTGGTGAGGGTGATTGTGGACGTGGGGTTGAGAACGAGATGGCCGTTGGAGGGGAGCGTAAAGGGCGTACAGTGCTGTGTGTATGTTAGTGACGATGTTCGACTTCCTTCGGTCCCAAGTCGCGTCGTACCGGTCGTTGAGTCCTCGTCGTGTGTTCGGCGGTGGTCGAGGTGGGGAGCATCTGTCTGCGACCGAGGACCATGTCCTCGACCATGTCTTCTGTGTCGTCCGGCGGCATGCCCCTCTGGTTGAGGCTCTGTGGCCGGACGTCTGTAGTGGGTGGTCGGGGTTGAGGTTGAATGGCGTCGAAGTGGGAGAGTGGAGTGGGACGAGGTTCTCAGTCGTATGTTGTGCCAAGCTCAGTCGGGCGTTGCTTAATGATCTCAAAGTCCCTGAGAGAGGAGATGAAGATCTTGGTATCTTAGAACTGGAACTAGGCCTAGCCGAGTGGGTTGCCGAAGACTCGGGATCCGATGGCACCACACGCCCGAGAATAGATTGAGACTTCAACGTCGCTATCCGATGTCCTCGTATTCGATTATACTGTGGTAACAATACAACGAGGGATAGATGGATACTACCGACACTCATCTGCTGTCATCTTCACAAAGTTGCATGGTGTTTCGGATTGACCCACTGCACTTCTCTCTCTCCAGCTACGTAGAACAGGACTCTCGCTGGAGAACGACACTGCATGCAGCTTCAACGCCACGAATCGAATCAAGCACCTCCTGGCAAACATTGCTGCTCCAGTAGTAGGGGAATCATAATCAAGCAAATGCTTGTCACAAACAGAGGAGCAACACGAGTAGCCACCTCAACCTCTCGCGACAAAGCTGTGGTGAGCCCCGAAACGCCCTTGGTTTGACTGGGCCTGTTGCCCTGTCGCACCCCAATAATTGACACGATTCTTATTTCCCCAGCCCGCGACCGTTGATGCAACGTGCCCCTTCACGACCTGGTGGAAAACGTGAGGCCGTTCAATTACCCGGGATTGATCCGCTCCTCGTGCCTGGACACCTGGTCATCCTGCTCTGTCCAGGGCATTGTTGGCGGGTCTTGCAGTCAATTCTACGTCCACCTCCGCAGGGCATAGCTACCTGCTTCATCTTACCACAGTATCCTCTCATCTTGCATCCAGACCCTTGCCAGATCTATTCTTTCCATAGTACAAGCACCCATGGCAGAAAAGCCAAGCGTATAGACAGACGGCGTCCCGTGCCTCATGGGTACAGTAAACGACAACATTTCATCACCATGCATTTCTGGAATGCTGAAGTTGGTATCCAATCAGTACACATCTTTTTGCGAGGTGGCTGCTCTCTGCAAGGGCTCAAGTCTTGACTAACAATATCCCACGACACGATGCCACATTAACGCGCTTATGGGGGGTTGGATCTTGGGATACCGTTCAGTAATTCCACGCTTTACCCATTATTGTCCGTCTGGGCTGCATCTCTGCGAGACGAAGTTTGGACTCGGCACTGGGCGAGGACAACGAAGGCCAACTCACTTTGTCATCTAAAATCAGCAGAAGCGGCTAGATTCCACGAACATTCTTATGGCGACGTTGACGTGTTGCTAATTCTGGTAGAAAATCATCCAAGCGAGTGGGATATGTGCCAAGGAGAACTCTTCGACTTCGATTACCCAAGACCGTCCTCGGCGAAGGACATCGTCACAATGTTCTTTAATCCAGACTTCCCTTGAAATGACAACTATCACGGAAACAGTCGTAGTTTGCTCCTCCTGTTGCATGTCCAATAGCTGTAGCCACTCTGGTTTCCACCATCGTTCAACCACCATAAGATTGCTCATCTCTCATTTCATAGCTTTGTCGACAGAGAACTTCGAGTAAGAGCATTGGAAGCCCACTTCTTACAAAGCGAGATTGGGCCGTAAATATCGGCGACATGACTGTCAAGAACAACAGATGAGCTGGATGTACTGTGTCAAAGGTCATTAGTTGTTCAACCAGTAGACCAGAATACCTCCAAGGATTACGAACCCATGGACACGAATATCAGACGGTACAGAATAAAGACACCTCTTCAGAGAATCTCTTCAAGCCACACGACGGAGCGATACTTTGACCACTCCGGAAATGCCTCGGATGAACAAGCTAAGACAATCTGTCCCCTGGTGAAGAAATCTTGGTTCCCCTGAATGGCCCCGATGTCCTAAGATTTTATGAAAGCCCTAAGTAGTAGGGATGAGCTTGGAAGAACAACTTTCACGCTTCATTTTGGAGAGAACAGAGCCTTGCGAATTTTTTATTCAATAGCCTTCAACCTCGGACGCCCATTTATTTATTCTTTCTTTTTTTCAAATCACCGAGGCTACTTTCAACATTTGCGCTCATGATCAAATTATTGCTATCAAAGCTCCATCGTCCATCCGATTAGCATGGTTGCTTCCCACTCCCTTGAGACGCCTACCCCAGAGTAAATGACAATGTCTCGCGCTGAGCAAGCTCCATTATAATACTTGGAGACCAACAGCTTGTAATCTCCTAGACTAGAGCTGTGGAAACAGGTAGCGATTTCGAATGAAGAATCGGTACCTTGGATAATTAGTACTACCTCAACTCAGCAGTACTATCTCAGGTCATCGAGCCTGTAATTTCTTTGGTATTAGGCTCCCAAGGTTATCATGTTCAATACTCGTAGTATATATCTTTCTCTACCTATACCCGACTACACTTCCCTCTTCCTCATTCAATACTTCCCTCTTCTGTATCTCTTCCAAAGTAGCTAGGAATCTTAGATATTTCTATTCATGCGCCATTATCAAAACTATCCAGATTATGTACGTCCATGCCCCAATACTTCTTTCAAGGGGAGAAGCCTTTCTTTCCAGATTGTCGAATGGAAAAGACTTGCAACTATTGCTGGTCGATTATTAGGGCATGGTAGTTACTAGACCCCGAGGTTAACAGAAACAGAATGACCCGACAGAGACGTGGAGAATGTCATATTCCCAATCTCATAGTAGATACTTCATAATTGCGACTCACATCTGTCCTTTCAAGCTGTCAAATCGGGTCGAAATATATTGTTCGGAAAGAGACTGGTAAAACGCTACAGAATCGTTCGACCGTGGACCTGAGTATATAGCCGAAAGATATGATTACCTAGCTATGAAGTAACGAGGAGCGCCAGAGTTGTACGAGAAGATGGATCAAAAAGTAATAAGTCCTTCTCGGTTCTTGTCGTTCCACTTTCCCACTCGAGACAGGTACCCAAGATGGTAGAGACGAGTTAGTGTACTGCGTTTCCATTTCCCTAACCTAGCTTTCCAACCATAACACAATTTCTTCCCAATACCTCCCCAATCATGAAAAATGATGCTGCAGTAGTCGCATCAAAGAACAACGGAGGTGCTTGCACGGCCGATAATCGGAAAAACCTATGTAGTAACCATACACAGTATATTCGATAGCCACTAGGTTCCGATCAGATGTCGGAAATCGGCCGTACAAACCCAGTCCCAAAAGATCGATCAATAATCAGCGCAACTTCATCTACCTACCGGAGTATATATATATTATACTAGTTGAGGTGGCGAACGCTCGGCCTGCAAACCCCTCTCGGGCCACTCTTTTCCCTTTGTTCCGGATGAGCAGGAATCAACATCGCCTATCAGGGACCCTTACCTTGCCGGTACGCCGAGGATCGTCGTAGAGTACTATTGCCAGAGCGTCCCGTCGATCGGTATCGGTAAGAGCGTGTCAAAATTGTTGCATCGAGGTTGATCTTCGATGAAATATTGGCTCCTACACATGATTCGATATGTAAACGCCAAGACATGCGAACGGATAGGTACTGTATAGTCGTGGTCGTGATTTGTTGGTGACTACCACAGTACTTTCACGTCGTCCGTCCGCGGCAGACCGAGTCAACCAATGACCTACCTGACTCGCTTGTGAGTATGTAGATCTTCTGCATCCATCATACCATCAATAATCGGATCTGCTCTCCCTTTCTTCCGTAGCAGTAAAATAAGAATTACCATGGTAGTCACATTGTTGTAAACACATGTGAAGGTCGATCCAAAGGGTGCGCAATAGTATTTGCAGATCGGAAGTGCTATACATAGTATCCCGTACTTGATGCATGCAAGAGGTCGCGCATGATGTGGTAGGTAGGTATTCCAAGCCATTAAGACAGAGGAAAGGAGCGATAGGAGCAGAACCACTGCATCTTGAGGTAGGCAGGAAAGAGATTGATGGTTACTGTTCTTCACCCTCTTCGACTTTACTACTTAATATCCTTCCAGTTATGATCTGGTATCGTCAACATCTTCTTCCCCTTTACCAAAATCTCGCTGCTCCTACACACCACCTGTAAATTGTCATTTGAGCGATGACAGAAGAGGTATTGCTCGAGTTCACACATCGAATCCCTTTTTGAACATTGATTGATGGACTGTATTCAGCTACTGAGAGTCAGAATATAAATTGAAGGAGCTGCGTGAAAGTCCACAATAAACACGTTCGGTCAAGCTGATCCGCTTTTCAGTTCTAGCTCATCTACTACTCTGGTGGGAATCTCGTAGCCATCATAAAATCATGTCCACCACCCAATCTGCGCCACGCTATGCTTCTGGGTCTGTCGCAATCTGCCATCAAATATCATCATTTATAAGGTCTCCAGCAATAAGCCACGCTAATATCGTCACAATCTTTCCAAGTATTTCTTGCCCGCCAGATGTTGTCCATCAATACTCGCTGTCTTCCATGTCCTGATCTCCTGGAGTTGGATTCTTCTCCCTGTGCCACTCCACAAACTCGTCGATAAGTGCAGGCCAAGCTGATTCTTCACTCCACCAAGACAAGGTGTCGTCCTTTGTCGACTCTTCGGCAAACTTGAACGTCTGCTTCCACACATCTGAGTTGATCATCTTAATGCTGTTGTCCGTGACGAATTCGATCCACAGTGCCAGCCAGTTGAACTTTGGTGTCCGCCAATCCAGGGACGGTGCTTTGAATAGAACCTGCCACATTAAGGTGCACACCTCCTTCTCCACTGCCCGCTGTCCAGCACTCGTAAGAAGGAGCCTGAAGGTGTGATTGTAGATGCTCTTGAGGACCTCGCGGTTGCCTGGCAGTCCGAGGGTGGCCTTCCGCTGCTGAATGAATTTCTTCTGCTTATCGATGGTGTCGTATGCGCCTAGTTCACTCCATCCCTCTGTGAAGCCTTCCCGGGTGATTTCGCCCATGGAGGGGCATTGTACGATTTCGGAGACGATGAAGCTGTCAATGCCCTCTAGGTCGACGCCGATAGCTTCGAAGTACTTTGTGGAACCTTCGATGGTGATTGTGTCCGGCGAGGATTTTGGCTGGTCTGGGAGAGGTCAGGATCAAAGGGCCAGGTAGGTGCAGACATGTTTGAGCTACCTCTGTATTTGTCAAAGAGCTTGCCTAAGCTCCCACGAGACGGGCTGGCAGAAGCGGCGCTTGGGTTAGAGTAGAAGCTGGGGGACTGTCAGGCTTGCTTGATACACGATCGTGTGCTAGTAGCTGTTAGGGATGGGTACCTGTTGACAGTGTTTGTGACATTCCATGCGTTGGCCTTGAGGACTCGCGCAGCCGTGGTCTTGTCGACATTCGTGATGGCCCTGAAGTCGGCGATGGCCTTGGTTTGAAGGGTCGTGTAGGCCATGCCTAGATTGGTGGTGGAGGTGGTGGTAGTGGTGGCGTTGTTGTTGGTAAGGGCCCGAGTGGTTGTGGTATAGGTATCGTAAGTAAAGCAGGTTCAAGATGACGGAAGCTATGGCGAGAGTCACGAGTGAGGGGTGTAGGATATAGCTTCAATTTATTTATGCACATGCTATCCATATGCACTTCATGAATACCTTAGAGTAGGTTATGATGTGTTGGACCTTAATAACAACACGTTCGGGGTTTGACCCGTCATATGGCGCTTGTATATAATAACACGGGTGGCAGTGAGGAGGCAAAGTGGGATGTGCTATTCAAATTGACGATGTCCTATTAGCCAAAGCGGTATAGTCGGTCTGAGCCCGTCTCAGATCCGTCCGACTGCGACTGCGAGTGTGGGCGTGAGTGGGAGCAGTGTGACGCCGCTACCCCGGATTCAATCTGCTTCGCTATAAAATCTCCATCATCTCCCCAAGGCCTGTCGAGCTCCCGAACCTGAAGCCGAACTTGAGCCTGAGCCTGAAGCCGAACCTGAACCTGAACCTGAACCTCCCATCAACCTCAACCACCACCTAACCTTCCACCTCCACATACATACGTACCCAAACCCTCTAGGCATGTACGCGGCCTCCACTCCAAGCTGGGCTCTGTGAATGCGCATGCGCGCACTTCCTTGGCTTCCGCTGCCTCCAATGCCATCGAGAGCAGGCCACAAGAAGAGCCGCAACGGCTGCCTGCGTTGCAAGCAGCGTCGCGTCAAGGTGAGTGAGCTCCCCACCATCAACCGTCCGGCTAATCAGGATATCGGAAAAGTGCGATGAGCAGCGCCCATGCCGCGACTGCGTGAGGCGCGGCGAACGATGCAGTCTGGTCGACTATGAAATAGATTCTTCAGGTCCGGCCCTGTCTCAGACCGAATCTCCCTATCGATCGAACTCTGCAGTAAGTCAGACCACGTACCTACTGACTTACCAGGTTCCCACTCGATGGCGAATCACCAGGCATCCCCCTCGTACCGTCCCCGTTGCTGACTAATATAGCAGCTACCCCAAGCTGGAGCATTCCCCTCACCTGGCCGCAGCGAGTCTCATTCTCCCGAATCAGATAGTTTCTCCTTCTTGACCCAATTCAAGGTCCCGAAAGCAACTGCTGCTCCTGATTGGAGCCAAGATCTGTTTCTGATGAATCATTATACCCGGTCCACTTGTCGAAGCTTCTCCAACATCCAATCCATTCATGTCATCTGGGAATCCGTTGTGCCCGAGCTGGCCGTCGAGCACAAGTTTCTCATGCATGGTCTTCTCGCCTTGTCAGCCTTTCACCTTTGCCAGCTGAGGCCGGCCGAAACGAATAAATTTGCAGCTTTGGCAATTCTCCATCAAGGCCAGGCACTATCTCACTTCCGTCCCGTCTTGCCATCAATCACCGACGAAACCTGCGAAGCCGCTGTATGTATGGCCATTGTCCTTTCCGTCATTGGAATCTCCGCATTGTCCCGTCCTAGGAGTACACTGTCTGATGCGTCCGATCTTCACACTTCTTCGTTCAACGACATCCTGGGCGTTTTCAGTTTAACACGTGGGGTGGCTGAAGTGCTTGCCCCGGCTCAAGCTCGACTTCACAACAGCTCAATCAGGGCCATGTTTGGAACCTGGACCTTGGACTCATACGATGATATCCACCTACCCGAAGAGGTGCAGAGTCGATTTGATGCCTTGCGACACGAGATCGTGCCAAGTCTGGTTACAGATACAGCCTCGAATTTAGATGTCTGCCTCACCGCGCTTGAACAGCTAGTCAAAATTTACAAGGATGTTCAATACTCCCTATCATCTACAGAGTATGTCAGAGGTCCTCCAGAGCAGCCTCGCGTGGAATTGGATCTTGGTTTTATATTGAAGTGGACTGCCAGCGTCCCTGGCGAATACGTCACACTCCTACGTCAACACCATACAGCCGCGCTCATCATTCTCGCACACTACGTAGTGACGATGCTGAGCTTGGGAGAGAGGTGGTTCTCCCGAAATTGGAGCGAGAATGCGCTGCACATGATCAAAGAGATCATCGATCCCTCAGGGCTGCCATGGCTCAGATGGCCGGAAGATAAATTGAAGCGACAACAAGAAATCTGGCGCACAGCCATGGATATGAGCTCCCCAACTGATTCTGCTGAGCCGGATGACTCTGGTCTGGAACTTGATCACTATTACATCAATAGCAAGATGACCCTTGTGGGATGAAGTATGAGCATCAGGTCCGGAATATTAACTGGCATCCAACAAATTCATCTGCCACAACCGCTATCATTCCACTCGGATAGCGCCTGGTTTTGTCCTCCAAACGTCGCTCAGACGGAATTATCAGATTCTACTTCAAAACAGGAACACGAAACTCCGCCGCTCCAATTTTCAGCTTCTGCCAGAAAATCATCTGCGTCCATTTCAAATCACGGTAGTCGATCTCGTGGTGTAACGTCGAACTTTGGAAGCTTGAAAGAAGATGAAAACGCGGACACGTGGCGATATCGCTGCCGCTATCAGGGTAAATAAAGTGTGCGATGACAATTAAATTCCTGCTGACATTATATAGATACTCTGAGACGAAGTGGGGATTAAAAGACTGTTCAACTGAATCAGTTACCCAGTTATCTTCTATGGGGGCTATTCACGGTCACCCTCCGTTCACGAGATCACAATGACAGCAGGAACATGCGGAGGAGGCGTGGTGCTGTCAAATTACGAGGCAGAAGAGCCCTACGTAGAGCTTGTACCAAATTGTGGTCCGGATTGTAAGAGAAGGAGGTGGATCGTGACTGGTAAGATTTGCTCGTGTATATGAGCAAGAACAGTCATCTTATAGAAGCAGGAAAGGTAGAGCCCTTGGTGTTCTTCCTATTATCCGGCCCGATCTCACTCTTCTATGTCAACACAATCTTATCCCAGCTTTATTCTTTAATCATGTTCTCGCACCCCTGTCTAATCTTTGGCCGAAACCAACCTCTATTGGCCAATTTCAATCAAGCTTAATTTGCCCACCGCAATATATAACCCACTGCAGATCCGGGGTAAGATAACCCGCGCTGTCCAGGGTCATTGAAACTTCATAACGACACTAAGGCCAGTAGATTTCTTCGCATACAATGTCTCACAATGCTTCCATGTTCCACCTCGATAACGGCGCTTCTCCTGCTCCTCCTCTCTACACTGGTCCAAGCCAAAATCGATCGCAGATCAATAGTCCAACAATTCAACCCCCATCTGAACGCCTCGCATCCCTATAGTCCCCTTCAAGTCGGCAACGGCAACTTCGCTTTCGGTGTCGATGTTACTGGTCTTCAAACCTTCTTGAAGCATAATACGCTTTCTTCTTGGGGCTGGCATAATGATTCATTGCCCGCAAAATCGAACCAGACGGCACCGAGCCAGACTTCCATACAACTCAAGGATTTCTCGGGCGTGGAATTATGGACCCATGATAGACTCGTTAATTATGAACAGCCAAATGAGAGGGAGAAAGAGAAAGAGATTAGTCAGTGGCTGATTGCGAATCCGCATCGCATTAACCTTGGGAGGGTTGGGCTGTGGTTTGGCAACGATATTGATATGACGGAGGACATGTTGAAGGGAAAGAGTCAGGTCTTGAATCTTTGGGAAGGGACTATTAGGTCGAATTTTGAGGTGTCCGGAGAGATGGTTGAGGTTTTCACTGTGGCGAGTCCTGAGACTGACACTGTTGCTGTGGAAATTAGGTCAGATTTGCTTGAGAAAGACGCTTTGGGTGTTTTTCTCGATTTCCCATATGCGAGTGGGAAGAACAAATTTGATGCGCCTTTTGTTGGGGTTTGGAATGCTACGAGTAAGCATGAGACTTTTCTTGAGGTGGGAAAGAATGGAGCCACGATAAAGCATGTTCTTGATTCTACGGTCTATTTTGCGAATGTCAGATGGGAGGGTGGTGCAAGTATGGAGAGGGAGGATGCGGATGCACATGGGTACATTTTGAAACCGAACAACTTGGAGAGCGAAGCTTTTAGATTCACCGTTACCTTTGCGGAACAATCGAAAGTAGAGAGAATTCCTAGTGTGGGAGAAATTGAGGAGGAAGCAAAGCGGTGGTGGCGGGAGTATTGGGAAAATGGGGCCTTCATTTCACTACCAATCGCCTCAAATTCCTCGGCGAAAGAATTGCAACGTCGAATCATCCTATCACAATACCTCCTCGCAGTCAACGGAGCCGGCAAAGACCCCGCTCAAGAATCTGGACTCGTTAACAATGGATGGTACGGGAAGTTTCACCTAGAAATGGTCTACTGGCACCTAGCTCACTGGATGATTTGGAACAAGTGGTCGCTTTATGACCGCAGCATCGGTGTCTACGACCGCTTCCTACAGTCCAGCATCGAACGAGCAAAGAAACAAGGTTACGAAGGTGCTCGACTAGGCAAAATGTGTGATCCATCCGGACGCTCAGCACCAGGTCAAATCAACAGTCTCCTCATCTGGCAACAACCCCATCCAATGTACTTCGCCGAAATGGAATACCGCAGATTCCCCACCGAGAAAACATTACAAAAATGGGACCGCATACTAACCGCCGTCGCCGATTTCATGGCAAGCTACGCATGGTACAATCCCACAACAAAACTCTACGACCTCGGACCCCCCCTCCACCTCGTCTCCGAAAACACAAAACCAAACGTAACCAAAAACCCACCCTTCGAACTATCCTACTGGCGTCTCGGCCTCTCCATAGCCTCCACCTGGAAAACCCGACAAAATAACCCCATCCCCGCAAAATGGACACTCGTCCGTGAAAACCTCGCCCCCTTCCCAATACAAGATGGAGTATACGTCCCCTACGAGGGCGTAAAAAACCCCTGGTCCACAAAAAAATTGACACAAGATCACCCCTCCCTCCTCGGTGTAAACGGTTGGTTACCACCAGACGCGCAACTCGACCCGCGTATCTTCAACGCCACGGTTAAAAAGGTCTACGCAACGTGGAATTTCACGAAATCGTATGGGTGGGATTTTCCGCTTCTTGCTTTGACGGCTGCGAAGGGGGGCGATGGGGAGGCGGCGGTTGGGTGGTTGTTGGATCGGGATTTTGGCTTTGATGAGGTGGGTTTTCCGGTTGGGGGGGCTAGGGTTCCTACGCCTTATTTTCCGAGTGCTGGAGGGTTGTTGCTTGCGGTTGGGATGATGGTTGGGGGTTGGGAGGGGGTAGAGGGTGGAATATTTCCGGAGGGATGGGTGGTTCAGGGTGAGGGTTTTGGGAGGGCTTTGTAATGGGTTTATTGGTGGTGGTGGTGGTGGTGGTGACGTTTTTCCGGCTTTGTGATGCGGTTGTCGTGTGGTAATTTTCTGAATCATGCAGGTTCTGGGTGGAGAGTGTTGTTTGCATTTTTTGTTTGCGGTAGTAATATAAAAGGGGGCCGTGGAAATCGAGATTGATAAAGTTCTCCTCTCTAGCATACGATTGGACTTGGGTTGTTAGAATTTCTGTTCCTTGGGTCTTTATGTCAGACTTGTTGCCAAAACTCTCTCAACCTGGGCTCAATAAATTATATCAAGCTTATATAGGTATGTATCATCTTACCGAAGCCCCTTTCCCTCGCTTTCTTTCGTTAAATTCAAAGCCATACCGTCTACTTGATTTCAATGGGGAAGAAGCGAGGACTATTCTAGTCTTGTAAGTAAGTTTGTAACTTCCTAACCTTGGACGAATCCAACCCACTAAAACAAGATAATATCTATCTAATTCGGTAGGATAGGTTTGCTTTCGGGAGATTATTGGCGATCTCTGCAATGATCAGGCTTGGAAAAATACGGGGATCGGTCAAAAAGTCAAGCGAGTACCGTCGCGGGGAGCAGAGGTATATTCCCCTTCCCCTCAAACGCCCTTCTCCTCCCCAGCCCCAACCTCAACCAACTTCATTCCCCCTTCCCCCATCTCCAACTTAACCCTCATCCCCTTCGCCTCCTCAACCATATCCATATAGTCCCCAACGTCGCGTCCCAACCCAAAAAACACAAAAGGCAAACTAGACTTCTTCCAAAGATGATCCCTCGCCCTAACAGCCACCAACGCTGTAAACACCGCCGACCCCAATACCAAAATAGCAGGAAAAACCATGATCGGCCATAAGACCCTGAAACGGAAGGAATCATACATGATGCCGGCGGAAAGTTGACCCCATGTATGTCGACCGAAGAGGGAGCCGCGAGGGAGGGTGCGCACGGAAGCGGTAACTAAACCTGTGAAGGGGTTGAAAAGGTATAAGCTGACTTTTCCTGTCAGCCGTTCTGACATGGTCCATGTTTCGTTGACTCTGGAGGGCCAACCTTCCTTCAGTTCCCGGAACAGCGAGTCGAGGACAGCGACGAAAGAATTGGTCGGAGCGAGATTCGATGACATTGAGCCGACGAAACCATGGATGGGACTCTTCAACCAATTTTGGAGACCTTGTTGTGCAGAGGCTGTGATGAAAAATTGACATTCCTCTTTGAGTGCAGGGTTGGAGTCTTGATCTGAGTTTAGTATTTGGGTCCCGTTTATCCAGCAATCGCCGTCGTCGGCACTCATGATGATATCTTGGCCTGCTTCGGGATGAATGGCTGCTTGGCGAACAGTCGATTTATTGGTGGTCATATACAGCCACCAGATGTCTTCATGCCATTTTCCGTTCGAGGTGTTTGACCTATAGTCCGCAATAGTCCAGAAGAGGGCGCATTCTATCGCGATGGTTTCGTCCAGCATGTTCGTGAGAATGAAGATGTTGGCAATGAGTGGGCCGACATCACCAGCATCTTGGAACCAAGTGCTATCTGGATAGAGAAAGGAAACTGTAGTATTGATGAGACCATCTCCGGGACCTAAAGTGAGCTCACTCTCGAGTCCACCATTGGCAGGTAAGGAGGATTGCCGATCCGTGATGACCACATGTGAGCTAAGATCGCCGCAGATATGCGAGATGCCAAGCGACTGGTATCGAGGGTACTCGCAGAAGCCTGTGGTGCAGTTTGGAGACAGCAGTTGTTCAGTTGCGTTTGCCCAATGACCGTAGCTAACTGCTCTAGCGATGCCCTGGTCAATTGCAGCAGTGACAGAAGGCGGCGGAATCAGATCCTCGAGGCTTGCATTATTGGAAAGTGGTAAAGACCATTCATAACGATTGGTCCGAAAGACCCCCATCGCATATTGGTCGACATCCACATCCGGCAGTGGATCACCTCTCATGGGTACTGACAAGCCGTGTATTACTACGGATTCGAGCGGCAAAGAGAGAACAGTCAAAATCGCGCCGATCGAGGCGAAATGCCTGCATCATACAGTCAGTGAGGATCCAAGTTGAAGATAAACTAACAAGGTCCAACATACCAGAAGCGCCGCTGAGTCATTTTACTCAGCAGAATCATACTGCCAAACGGGCCCCTCGTAGCATCCGCAAAGGTCTCCATGTCAGCCAATTGCTGCTCAGTCGTGAACCAACTCCATTGCAACTGAGCCAACGCAGTTCCCACCGGCAAAACCATGGCAGTCCGCATTAGTGTGACGAGAACATTGGCAGTTGTGGTCGGAAGTCCCGAATAAATCCCTTGCGTTTCCTGTTTTTTCCCGTCGTAGGCCAGAAAGAGGAGGATGATGAGGCCCAGGCAGAGGAAAGAGATCAAGCAAGAAATGACTTCGATCATCCAGAAATGATGCATCATGCGCGAGAACCTGTTTCTCACGACCCTCAGTTTCGATGCTGGCGGTATGGAACTTTTGCTGGACCAAGTCGAAAATGGGTCGAAATCAGAAGTCGAATCGGGCAAGGACTTGATATCTTGAAGATGATAAGATTTGTCATCCATCATAGCTTGGGAAGTCTCGTCTCTCAACGCAAGTGAAACTTCCGACAACGAAATATCGTTCCCATCATGCCGTGCAGAGTCCATGATGAAGTACCAGTGGAGATCCTGGTCTACAGAAACCAATTCGAGGCTGAGGAACGTAGCACTTTTTAGCTTAGTATTGTTGTATTCATTCTGAGAACCAGCCTGAACATTCTTATTGAAGTGCCTATTGGAAAATGTGCAACAATGCGCCGACGTGGCTGTGGAATGCAGGCCGTAGTTGCATCTCGCAAACATGATTGCAAGTGCCTATCCGTGGCACAGAAAAAGCGTTACATGTCCGCGACCGATCGTCCAGATTCAAATGTATGTCAATAAGCCCGGACTCAATAAAAGATCTCAAGCGAGTCGACATGTCTTACAAGATGCTCTGGTAGCTGGCGCAGACCCCACAACGGATCAGCTTTCATTCCTCTGGTGGCTCTTCAGACAAGTTGCGAGGAAGTTGATAGTGAGCATCTTGCTGATGTCAAATGAGGAGACTGCGCTGCCACGAATATCAGAGTGACATCCAACTCCTTTCCACGAGCCATCCTAGGCTCGCAGAGTGTGCATCAGTGCGATTCCAGCCAGTCATTCGCGATTCGTGAAATCGATTTCTCTCCATCGAGCTCGTGAGATTCCCAGGCAGCTGGACAAAACTGCCAGAAGCTCATCGCCGCTGGTATCGATGTGAGACTGCTACCGTTTGTCGCAGTACAGTGTGTTCAGTTCAACGCCTGTGAATAGGATTGGCAAGCTCAATGTATACATCAATAACCATCAAGTCAATAATAAAATGTCTCAAGTTTCGAGACAAGAAAGCAGAGAGAGCATGGTACCACAAGGATGAGCCACACAGGTTTGTGCATTTATCATTGTCATTTCTTCGTCGCCACGGAAGACAGCTCTGCCGGCTCTTGCAGCATCTCTGCCAGAGATTGTTCTCCTGACATTTCATGGACATAGCTGCTATCAGCCTGTTGCGGATATACTCCCATGCAGTCGTACTGTGTAACCTTTTGCCGTCTTTTGAGAAGGAAAAGCGCAGTGATTAGCGCGAGTATGCCTACAACACCCAGCGTCGCACCAATGCCAATGCCCGTTTTGGTCCCGGCTGATAAGCCACCAGAAGCTGCTGAAGAAGTGTTTGCCGGGGAGATGAGAGTGGAGGATATGCTCGAGCTTGGAGTCGCCATGGCCACATTCCAGCCGCTAATGATTACAGCGTTAATGGAAGTTGAGGAGTTGATCGCGAGAGAGGTGGTGACGATGCCTTTAGAGGAAGAGGCCAGGAAGGTGATCGTTTGTCCGGAAGTGAGAGGAGATCTACATGATCCCACCGTCCTTCCTGACTGGTAGCCTATGAGATCGTATGCGCTATCGAGGTCAGCGCGTTGGCCATGATCAAAGATCGACAGACTTACGAAGGACAGCAGACAACCATCGTGCTTGACACAGAGTTTATCGACGTGGCAGCTGTTGTATATGCAGCCGGGCACACAATCGGTCGTATGCTAAGGCTGGTAAATCCATCTGGTTTTTGATGATCTTGCTCGTGCCATGCCGTCACCGCTGCAGGTAGGCATTTTGGTGTCTGCCCGAAGAAGTAGCCGAGTCCAGGATCCCATCCGAATGGATATGGCTGACCTGGATGAAGATAAAAAGAGGATTCACAGCCTTTTGACGATGGCCAGGCTGTTGTCAAAGGAACCCAAGATGTCGTCGTTCCAGAATTGACCTCCGGAGTGTTGTACACAAGAGCATCTGCTGTTGTCGTCGACATGGTTGCTCGGAGCAGAAGTCGCTTCAACGGGATGAAGCAGAAAGGACAGGAGACAGATGGCGGTCGAAGGGTATACGGTGATCTAAATTGAGGCTCAGCCAGGACCTGGTGGGTAACGGTGAGCCCGGCCGGCGCATGCCGTACGAGTGCTCTCAGCCAGTCGTATCCAATGTGACCAAGTTGTACACAGGGTGCACATCTAAGCTTGGGCGGAAGCGAGATTGGTGTTTTGTTCTCTTCCCGTGAGTACTGCATGATTAGCGTGGGCCAAGGCGGGTTGACAATGATCGGAGCAGACGGGAGTCAGTCAAGTTGTAGTCAGCAATCAACGCAACGACGCAGAATACTCAGACATTTCATTCCTACATGGCTCTTTCCTTCACTCTTTATCATCAACTCATTACCTCCCAGATTCCTCCATAAACCGTAGTGTAGCTGGCACACTACTCGGCGGCAGACTTCCAAATTCTGTAATAACCATTTTGATGTACTCGGCTGGCGTGACGTCGTGGAGTATATTGAGTATCTGCAAGCCAGGCGTCTCCTTCCATTTCTGCAATGTGCCATCCCGTTGTTCGATGCTTTCGCCTCTTTCCGATAGCAACTCCTCGGGCGGCGCCATCTCGTTTGACACGATTGAGTCCAAGGCAACTCGATCAGTGAATTTGTAGCTCTCACAACAAACAATAACTGGGATGTCTTTATCATGGGCGAGCATTGCAACGATGGCGGTCCCGACTCGGCTATATAATCGACCATTGGCCATCATAGCATGTGCGCCAACAAAGACTTTGGTTGCGTCGCCTACAGCATGCGCTGCAGCTGAAATCAAGCTGTACTGCACAGGAATGTCTGCAGCAGCCAGGTCTTCCGCCATTCTCTTTCCCTCAAACAGAGGTTTTGAGTCCAGCACTATCACTCTGAACGACTTCCTCAGCTTCTTCGCGCGCAGCAACGACTTGAGTACCAGGCTTGATTTTGCGAATGTGATGATCACGTCTCCCTCGTTTATCTTATCCGCGGCCGTTTTTGCTATGAGCTCGTCTGCTGCTGTTATCCTTTCTCGTAGAAACGTGTCGATGCATTCACACAAATCTGCTTTGGCTTCCTCGTCTGACGTGGAAGGGTCGACGTTTGCGATTGCGTCCTTGAGAATTCGAATGGCATTGCCCATAGATACACTGATGGTCCGACACGATTTGAGGTACTCGATTTGTGGAGAGAGACAGTGGGGTATGAAGTGACGGGCTAGGGCGTGTCCTGTGGGCGTAGTGTATGATTGAATGACCTGTAACTGTCAGCATGCCGGACGAGCATATCCATTAGTTGACCTACACTCTTGAACACCAACAGCATAGCAACACATCTTGCCGTACTTCCGCAAACCTCGTAGTTGCTCATTTGTAGCCCAAGAGCTAGTACTGAAGGATGGACGTCTTTTGAGGCACCTTCTGTGCCATATCGCCTCGGATGTCCATATAAATGTCCAAATAGTCCCACTTGCTTGGCCTTGGGCTTCGGTGGCGCTGCTACCACAGGCTTCACAGCTGGGGCACTGGTTGATCCTCTTCTATTCCTCACTGCCAGTGTAGCGGTTTGGTTTGGTCCCATTCCTGCTGGTGCTTTTCCGGATGTAGGCGCTCCTTTCGAGGACTGTTTTTGGCTGCCCTTCTGGCCTGGAGCTGGTGCCGATGAGCCTGCTGCAGCTGGCGGAGGGATCGTCTGTTTCTCAGCTCTTCTCGCCGCCTTTTCTGCCTGTTTCTGTGCCTTCAATTCCTTCCCCGATAGCTTCTTCTCTTCTGGTGGTGCAGCTTTGGGTGCAGGCTGGGGCGCTCCGTTTGCTTGACGCGCTGAATCAGATGCGCCGTCCATGGTGGGTATTTTGGTATTTTCTGGAAGCGTACTATTCTCCATCGTGAATGTGATTTGTATTGAAGCTGGGTCACCGAGTCATTAGGAGTGTTGTATGGCCATACAATTTGGTGAGTCAAAAGTCATGGCCGATTGGCGCCAAGCCTCACGATCTCAAGGTAATTCAAAATATAAATTATTTTCCAGACACAAACACCTCCACAACACAATCATTAAACGATCGATTTCAAAATGTCTGAGCCAACCAGAGGAAGAGGGAGAGGCAAAAAGGTCGTCGCCCCAAGAGGCAAAGGCCGTCGGACCGTTGAAGAGCGCGCGAAGATTTCAGAGCAAGAGGCACTACGGAGGAAAGGCGAGCAGCTGCGCTACGAGAAAGAACAGGCTAAAATCGCGAGAGATGCTGCTCGCAAAGCCAGAGATTCGAATCGAGGTCGCACGAGAGGTCGTGGAGGTTTTATGGGAGAATCGAGAGCGCCAATGCCAGCCGGCCCATTCTCTGCCGGTTCAGTCATATCTGGTGAACAAACTCGGTAATGGTAAATTTTCGACCAAATCAAACTAACTTCGAGTGAAGGTGATATTGGTAGAGGCAAGGCCTTCCCAAGACCTTGGGCACCCAGCAATGTGACAGCCGGCGGATCTGGTAACATTCGAAATCTTCCAACATCAATAAAACACGTCAAATTCGAGCATGGCGTCAGAACAAAAACTGAAGGCAACGACTTGATGGACTTGGATGCCGTTCGAGAGGTCCAAGATGGTGGTTACATATCATCTGATCCAGACGAGGTCGCAGAAGGAAAACGACGAGACATCGATCAAATCAATCTGCTCAGCGACGACGATATAGCTGATGAGCCGGGAGAAGCAGAGGCGTCCGGTGAATCTTCCAAGAAAGAACGAATTTCCATGCATCCCATCCGATTGAATCGACACGAACACCGGGACCGCGCACCACCCATAAAACCAGACTTAGACGTGCCCGTCAAGAAAGAAATCATTGACGAAGATGGCGCCACTGGCAGGCCCATCTCAGACGTGAGAAAGGGAAAGCAACCAGCCAAAGATGTCGAAATAACTGGAAGCTCAACACCTTTCCACGGCGTCTACCGCGACGAACCCGTAATCAAAGAAGAACCGATGGACGACGTCGAAGAAGAACTACCCGCATCCACCATCCTGGAAGAGAACAGAGACCCAAAAGACACCCCCAACATAAAACCAAAACGCACCCACAAACTAGGACCAAAACACTCCCAACCCGTCCTCAACACAGCAGAAGACCACGCCGAATACGAACGCTACCAACGAGATCTCTTCTCGCTAACCCATGAACTAGCACACGCGGAGATCAACGACCAGGGCGAAGAAACAGTTGAAGATCACAAGAAGGATCGAACGTATCTATTTCAATTCCCACCTGTAGTGCCTGACCTCCTTCCCCAAAAACCCCTCTTCGTAAAAGACGAACCAGCCGAAGAACCCACGCCCGAAGCACCAACAGAAACCACAATCTCGATCCCCGGAGCCCCCGAACCCGCGACAGCACCGGTAATCAAAATCGAAGACGACGAAAAGGATAGATCGAAACGACCGGCTCATCTACCCAAACTCGCGTCCGGTCTTGTGGGGAAATTACAGGTACATAAGAGTGGGAAGGTGACGTTAAATTGGGGTGGTGCGAGTTTGGAATTGCATAAGGGTATGAATACGACGTTTTTGCAGGATGTTGTGTTGGTCAAGAGGGATGAAGATGCGCCTGTTGCTGCGGTGGCGAAGGGGGCGATTGGTGGGGAGGCCATGGCTTTTGGACAGGTCAGGGGGAAGTTTGTTGTTACGCCTGATTGGGATAGGGTTTTGGGATAGGTATTTTGGGGGATACTCGGTATGACAACTCGAATTGAAGAAACTTGATGTACGATAGTGAGGGCACGTCGAGAAGATGGAGCGAGTTTGGGACTAACACAAGAATGGCTCGTGGATGGGGGAAATTTTTGGTCACGACTTCCTTATGAGTACTCGATTCTTCTAATATCAAGCTGGACAGCGAAGCGGATGCCCAAGACAACCTAAGATTTGCTGCCTGAATCAATGGAACCTCCCAGTGTTTTGATCTTCAACGACCCTCAGGCTCCCTTTGAGTATGATATTTCCGTATCTTACATTAATCTCGCTCTTCCCCACCAAGTATTTACAAAGTCGCCAAGACTGCACTCACAAATCCACTTGGATCCTGCACAGGCGCAAAATGACTGACTCCAGTAAGCATCTTCAACTTACTCCCCTTAATCACACTATTCAAGTGGGCCGGAACAGAAAGATTGACAGCTTCATCATGATCAGCCCCGGCGATCGTAACCTTGGACCCCTGAATCTTCGCCAAATCCGCATCACTCCAAGTTGGCAAAGTAGCCTCCAGCGTCCCAACTTTTGTCGCGAATTCGGTGAAATTGGCTTTGGGTTGCAGAGTCGCGTACTCGCTCGCGCAACGAGAGACAAAAGTGCTGTAGATGGCTTTATCCGTGAATGTGGGGTTCGAATCTTTGTAAGATTGGAATCCAGCGAAAACGAAAGCTTTGCTAATTGTCTTTGTGATGGTTGGATTCAAGAGGCCTGCAAGTGTTGTGGCAGCGCCGTCACTCCAGCCTACCCATACTGCGGAAGAGACACCCAGTGTCTTGAGCAGGTCAAATGTGTCTTTGGCGAATTGATCGAAGGTGAAGACGTCCGAAGATAGGTATGTGGAACGGCCGTGGCCGCGACGGTCAACGGCAATGACGTGGTGGGTTTTTGAGAGCTGAGTGATTACGTCTCCGAAGTAGGCTGAATAGCCAAGACCTCCTGCGATGAGAACGATTGGGACGCCACCAGCAGCAGAATTGTAAGATTGGGACCAGAGCTTGACACCATTGATAGGTGTAAGGGTCGTGCTAATTGGGGATGGGAGTTTTGGAGTTGCTGGGAGGGTTTCCCATCGTTCTGCTCTGGTTTCGAGGATTGGAGATGAGAGAGTGGTGCTAGCGAGAATGAAGCAAGAGAGAATAGTCTTGGAGAACATGTTGATGATGGTGATAAAAAGATGCGATGATCAACTGTGGAAATGCCGTCGTGACCCTCTTATAGGAGTCTAACGAGATGGCATTGACAATAACCTTGAATTTCCGAAATTAGCACATCGTACTGGTAGAAACTTGCGGGCATCTAGCAAGGTATAATGAGGTTTCCGGAGTGCCCGGAGACAAGGTATTGATATGCTTCAGGGAGGATATCCTGAGAGCCACTTTGCCTCGTCCAGCGTAGTGGTGGTAGCTTTACTGTGTATGATTGCTTGTCACCGGCTCAGAAGACGTGATAGCTTTCTCGAACCTCGTGCTAATAGGATGTATGGGAAAAGGCGATCTTTCCGAGTGACAGGACAGAATCCCGAGTTGACAAATGGTCTCCTGAAGCCAAGGCCTCCGAGCGTTGGTGTAGAATACTTCGGGAAGCGAGCGGCTCCATATTCCTCAAGGACAAAATGAGCATGAAAATGGAACTAAAGGTAGATGTTGGGGTTGGAAGCAGGGAGGAGAACCAGGGTTGCAGGTGACAGCCGGATTTGAACCTCGGTAAATTAATAAGCAAAATAAAGCCCGCGGAAGCTCCACTGGCTCGGGACCGCGGAAATAGGCGGTCGACCCTAGTCTTGCTTCAGGTTCAGGTTCCGTTCTTCCTCAACCGCAGCTCCTCTCTCCATCCAGAAATTTTGCTGCAATGGAAAGTCCAGCCATCCTACGCCGAAGGAGACCGGCCAAGTCTTGTCTGGAATGTCGTCGGCGGAAGGTTCGATGCAACAGAGAAGAGCCGTGCAACAATTGCATGGCGGCAAAGCGCCGATGCGCCTATCAACTTTTCGCCAGCGAACCCATCTATCAACACCACTCGACCCCATCTTCATCGCAGTCATCGCCCTTCCAAGCGGAGATCCAGCGCCCGAATGCTACAGACACGAACAGTGGTCACGCCGTCACAGCGAGCGCAGGGGCTAGACTGACGGGCGGGACCTCAATCGTCCCACCTTCTACGGAGATATCAGCAAGCCATCTGCAAACGGAGATATCAGCAAGCCATCTGCAAACTGTTCGTAACAATGAACATGCCGATGGTTTCAATGGTGAAGCTTTTCTCCGATCGACACAAGACCTAGGCCAGACTGCTACGATGAGCTCCGATCACGGCCAATCAGGAACACTGCGCGGACTGATTGCTCAGCAAGTCGGCATGCACCCCTCCCAGTTGATGCTGATGAAGTCTAGAATCATGAAATGGAGCCATCTTATCTTCATAGCGAAAGAGGTGAGACTGATTCTTTGGTCTTGGTAGGTCACGCTAATCGTTGTGAGTTCGAACCTATTTTCGCATATATGAAAAAGGCTCACGAACAAAAGAGTGATCCCATGTCTTCACAACTTCGAGAGATCTTCCTGGGATGCAAATCTCTCGCGAAGGTAATCAGACTAGAACGATCTACCAAACATCGCTTGGGTCCCGTCGAGCTCTCATCGGCTTCTCAAGTGCCAAGTCGAGAACTGGCGGATAAAATGGTGGAATCGTACTTTGGGCTTTTTGAATCATTTTATCGCATACTTCACGAGCCCACGTTCCTCAGAAAATATCAAAAATATTGGGAACATCCAGAGACTGCTACGGCTGTGACAAGACTGACAATTCTTCTTGTCGTGGGAATCGGCTCAAGTCTCGTAAAAGACTCTGACGCAAGCACCAATCTACGGAACGTCGTTCCGCAATGGATTCATTCAGCTCAGAATTGGCTATCTGGCCCATTAGATAAAGATTGCCTGAATGTTGCTGGAGTACAATTATATTGTTTGACGCTCCTGGCCCGAGAAGTGTTTCAAATGGGCGGTGATCTGTTATGGGTGTCGGCTGGCTCATTGATTCATCGGGCCGTGCAAATTGGCCTCCATCGAGACCCAATACATTTGCCAAAAATGGCATTGCTGCAGTCCGAAGTGCGGAGGAGGTTATGGGCCACTGTCCTAGAAATGGTTGTGCAGTCTTCTTTGGACTCTGGTCTGCCAGCTCGCATTTCTGCTGATGAATTCGATACGGGGCCTCCTGCAAACATCAACGATGAGGAGATCGACGAGTCGACCGCAGTTCTACCAATTCATCCTGAGACAACTTACACCACGACTTCCGTGCAGATCATGCTGCTTCGTGCGTTACCAGTTCGTCTTCAGATTCTTCAGCTCCTGAACAGCTTGCATACTCAGCCGTCTTACTCGAAAGTCATTGCTCTGGACTCAAAGCTTGTGGACGTTTATCGAAGGTGCAGTAGCTTTCTACAAGCCAATCAAAATCACAAGACAAGCGCATTTCACCGTAACATGCTCGGCTACATGTTGCGTCGCTTTCTTCTGCCTCTCCACTGTCCATTTGCGCGAATGGCCAACTCCAATCCTGTTTTCTACTACTCCCGCAAAGTCAGCCTAGATGTCGCAATGGCTGTCGTTACTTCGGAACACGATGTCATATTTTCACGCCTTCTGACCATAGGCGGAGGCATGTTCAGAGAAGGTGTTCTGTGCGCAGCAACCACAATCGGCATTGAGCTCATTGCTCAAGTTGCAAGTCAACGCCTCGATGGGACGTTAATGAGCGCCTCTTTGACAAGGCAACCCGCCAAAAAAGCTTTGATAACTGCCATCTCGATGGCCGCCGGGCGTATCAGGGAGGGCGAAACGAACGTTAAAACACATTTGTTTTTGAGTATGGTGTTAGCTCAAACCGAAGCTATCGAGCTCGGTAATTCCTCTGATGCGACGATTGCCCAGGGTGCAAAGAAGAGCTTGGAATTGTGTCATGAGTTACTATCAGCCCAAACTTGGAAGCCCAGAGAAGATCGAGATGGCGACTTGTCTATGAATTTCGTTGACCAAGATGATTGGGATAAGGACTTTGATTTCGACTTCGACTTCGGACTATTCTTTCCAGATGCAACTTCACATGGGCCCTAAAACCGCGCATCGGAGGCGGTCTCTCGGACGAGACACGGCTGCGCACTTTCTCGTCCGCGGCTGAGAAAGCCGCACCTTTTGTTGGGCATAATATTTGCTATATATTATGGAGTAACCGCCCTGTCTTCGGGACTTTCTGCCGGAAGACACTCAATGCTTTAGTATAGAGTGACTTGGATCGACACTGCTCACCGCAATCATTCACCTATATCATCATCTTGGAATCCACCATGGCGCCATTGAATATCCTCATCAGCGGAGCAGGTATAGCCGGCAATGCCCTTGCCCTCCTCCTCTCAAAGTTCGGTCACAATATTACTGTAGTTGAACGCTACCCAAGTCTACGAACATCCGGGCTCCAACTCGACCTACGTGGTCACGGTATCGAAGTTCCAAAGCGCATGGAGCTTGAAGAAGCATTTCGTGCCAAGGCATCACCTGAGCAAGGTTCTCAAGTAGTCGATAGCTCAGGGAGACGCCGCGCATACTTCCCTGCCAACAAATCTGGCAAAGGTCAACAAGGATTTACCAGCGACCACGAGATCATGAGAGGAGATTTTTGTGATCTTCTCTACAAGCGCGCGAAGGCCCACGCCAGATATATTTTTGACACGTCGATCAACAGTTTCGTGCAAAGGGACAATATAGTCCACATTCTGCTCACAGACGGCACCGCAGAATCATTTGATTTGGTTGTTGGCGCAGACGGCCAATGGTCCCGAACAAGAAAGATGATGCTCGGACCCACTGCTAGCGATCCTTTTCACCCCATCCCTGGACCAATTTACGTCTCCTACTTCAGCATCCCTAAACCTATCAAAACTGGAGAAGAATACATTGCTACCATATACATGAGTACCAAAGGACGGAGTGTACTCGTACGCAGAAGCAACCCAAACGAGATCCAAGTCTATCTCGGCTGTAATTTTGCTTCAGCACGCCTTCAAAATACCCGCCATGATGATGTCAAAGGGCAGATGGATGCGATAGCAGAGGGGATGAAGGGCGCAGGATGGCAAGTCGACGAGATCTTGGAGGCCATGAGGGGTTCCAAAAATTTCTATTGCGAAAACATGGGTATCGTGAAGCTGGAGAAATGGTACGACAGCAACGTGGTCCTTGTTGGTGATGCCGCATATGGTTCCTCTGGTATGAGTGGGTATGGAACATCGTCCAGCTTACTCGGTGCGTACATTCTAGCTGGCGAAATTGGCAAACATTGTGCAGACGAGAATGCCAAGGATGGTCTCGGAAAGGCACTCATGGCTTATGAGGATAAATTCCAGCCCTTCATGACTCAAGTCCAAGCAGGACTACTCGACGACAACAATTGGTGGATCATGTCGACGTCATTTGGCATTGGTCTAATTAATTCCTTTCTATGGATTGCTTCAATGCTGAAGGTTGATATTGGGAGGTGGTTTGTCCGACCAGATATCAAGGACTGGGAACTGCCATATTATGCAGAGCTGCATCAGTAGGGTTCAAGACCGAGTGAGCATCAAGTAGGCAATCTCCTCTCCTCTCGTTACATAGCATCGTCCAGAACATTTCATTGTGGACAATACCCACGAATGTGGACAATACCCACGAATGTGGACAATACCCACGAACTGCCTACACAGTTTAAAGATGCATGGTTGAATTTGTTGTGGCTCCCAACAAAGAGAAGTAAGCCCACTAGTGTCCGCCTTTAAAGATGACCGCAATTAACAAATCCGTGGTTGTTCAGGAACAACGATTCGAACGCAAACAGGATGCCAGATGCTCGGCTAGCTGGAACAGAAGAAGAATGTTTAAGTAAAGATCAATATCGATAATTTCCAGACTGAATTACCACTTTGAAACTGCTCGATTTCAGGACCAAGATCCCGACGAACTCCAACATCGTCGCTTCCTTACGAATACCAAAGGCAAGTGCATTAAAAGTTCTTTCATGTTGCGCTGCACATTTCAACACCAATCAAACACCTCACCAAGCGAAAAGCGGAGAAAATGCCTCCAACCTCACCATTAACGCTCTCCGCTAACGGCGACAAAGACAATATAAGCGGCTGGAACCAATCACTACCAAAGACGTCCTTAAAAGCGGCGAATCATTCCACAGCCGCCAATTCTCCCACTTCTACATTGAACGAGAACCGATACTCACCCAAAACCACTCGTCCACAACAGCCATTCTCTCAGATGGATATCAGAGGTGATGAAGTTCCACCACCAACGCTGCGAACATCACCACCATCACAAGAGTCGAGACCAGAAGCAGCTGCTGTGCCTGTACCTGGGGTAGACCGAAAAGATTGGTATACCATTCGTGAGACTGAGAATGTGCTCAAGGAGGAGTTTAATAGGCAGGCGGGTGCGAAGAAGCAGGGGGATTGCTAGGAGTTCTTTGATTTGGGTTTTGTTGTAGTTCGGTTTGGATGGATTTGGTTTGATGGGGGTGAAAAGTGAGGAACTGAGCGACGATTTGCGACAATATCACTAAAGGGATGTTGATTTGGGGACAGTATGAAACCAAATTACTCACGAATTGATTCGAGGTCTTCGATACGAAGACCAATTGGGGAGACGTGGAGGTTTCGGAATACGAAGTTGCTAGGTACTTATTAGCGGTGACAATTCTGGATTGTTGGTTTTGTGACGAATACGAGGATGATGCGGAGGGAAAGAGTTGGACAATGGATTGCCCCCTCTTATCCAATGTAGCTTACGGCTTTACGCCGTCCTCGGCCTTTATCGCCATGTCACGTGCTGTTATTACCGAGCATCCGATAGGGACCGAAACATTTGTGGAAACATCTTCTTGCACAGACATCCTACAAGATGACTCTTATCTCGATAAACGATGTTCTAAACACCAATCTCCTTGATGTCGTCCAGCCATGCGAAGGACGTGTTGCCCTCCGATGAGAAATCCCCCGAGGATCAAGATGATGCACAAATCTTTGATATCGAGTCAGGACCAGCGACTACTCCTGCATCTTCCTCAAACCATCCCGATGTCCATCTCGATAGACCCGTTCAGGGTGGACAACGAAGAAAACTCTGGCCACCTCTGATAAACACACTCCTCTGGTATTTGAAGGACCAATGGTTCCTAATAGCCTTAGGAATACTCATAGCGATCGCATCACAAGTCCAGGTTCCAGCCTCGCAACAGGAATTGAAGACGACCGTTGTCACGTATCTTTGTGTATCGATAATCTTTTTGATGACTGGGTGTACGTTACCGACAAAGACATTGATCGAGAACTATTCCCGCTGGAAAATCCATCTGTTTGTTCAGGTGCAATGTTTTCTGATGACCAGCGCGGTTATGTTCGGCGTAGTGAGCGCTGCGGCGACGAATAAAGATTTCATGGATCCTGGGTTGCTTATTGGTGAGTTAGCAGTGGCGTATGAAGAGACTCGGAAGCTAATGGATATGCAGGTCTCATTTTTTCTGGGTGTCTTCCGACCACCATCTCATCCAACGTTGTGGTATGTAAATATGCGAACGCCGCCAAGGAAACATCGAGTTGATGGCAAATTAGATGACAGGGCAAGCTCACGGCAATACGGCTTTAACAGTTGTTCAGTCGACACTCGGCAATTTTCTCGGCCCATTTTTAACACCGGTATTGATCTCCATGTATACCTCAACCGGAGCTTGGTACACCAAAGTTCTGCCTTCTGACAACGGTGGCTATGGCGAAATATATCGTCGTGTCTTTAAGCAGCTTGGTCTTTCTATATTTGTGCCTCTCGTAAGTACTATGTTTATCCTAATAGGCTCACCTAGCGGCTGATGTATTCTTAGATGGCGGGCCAAATCATCCAGAATATCTTTCCAAAGCAGACGAAATATGTATTCACCCGCTTCAGACTATCCAAACTTGGCTCAATTTGCCTCCTCGTGATTATTTGGCAGACCTACGATCAAGCGTTCAGTTCTGGAGCCTTCTTAACCATCAAAGCATCTAACGTCATTTTCATCGTTTTTATTTCTATCGCTTTGTTCTTCGTATTTTTAGCCGTGTGCTTCTTCACCTCAACCTTGTGGTTGCCGCGACAGGACACCATATCAGTCTGCTATTGTGTACCCGCCAAGACGCCGGCGATGGGCGTGCCGTTGGCGAATGTAATGTTCATTGGTTTGAGCGCGCAATTGGAAAGTAAGATCCAGATCCCCATGGTCATCTACCAGGTAAGGATACTATCTATATATATTGCTTTACCGATCAATGCTGACCAGCATGTAGGGATTGCAAATCGTCGCAGGAAGTCTTCTCACAATGGCATTTCGACATTGGATACAGCCGGAGGAAGAAGCAAAGGCAAGAGCAAAATCGGAAGAAGAGAAACATGACACTGCATCCAATTCAGAACCTGCGCATCAGCTACAGGAGCCGGCCAATGCATCGGCAGCCTGATTCACTGCGGTATGGACTTCATATAACATTTCGGTCAGCTCGCGATCATGCAGTATTCCATATCTTTTAACGACTGTTACTCATTCGAGGGACGATGAGTATACCCACTTGCACCTTTACCTTTGAGATGTGTGTAGGTTGAATTTCCAGCCATACACTTTTTCCTTGTCTACCCGTTGCACACATTAGACCATAGAATAAGAACGGTGCTGGATGATGAACCAATACGGAATTTTCTTGCAAAGAGAGGCCAAATGGAACGAAAAGTTACATAAAATTGAAGACAGGCTCTCCAGTTTTCAATTAACCTTGATCTTGTGCGCATCATACAAGGGAATCAACTACATAACTGCATCCCGCTTCCCTTCTATTCCGCCGTCACTTTCGGTCAGAGCACAAACCAGAACTCTGCTCGCCCGTATCGACCGCGCACTTCTCGATAGCGATGGCAATTCTTCCACCCCTCAAACCTATCTTCGTCACCCATTCACCGGCTTCTTGACCTGGAAGCGGCAGCACACCTCTTCTCCTCAACCAAAGCCTACCAGTCAATATCCCATCAAATACCCGGAACAATTGGCCAGGTCACAAACCTACACCCCTGTATACTGAATCGACTTCAAAACTCACTTCCAAACCTATAAGCTTCGAGCTTCGCATAACATCCCAAGGATCAAAAACACAAGCATCATAAATGGCGTCAAAAAAAACCAGATCGCATCTCAACGCGAAAACCTCGTCAGGACCGACCACAATGCTATGAGCACATGTCATCAACTACCCTGAACCGTCTTGCAGGCCATACTTTCATCCCTGTGATTCCGCTGAGAAATCACGATAGGCAATAGCTAGCAAGAACACATCACAGCGAAGAGAAATTCAATCGAAAATGGTGTACTTCGCAACTATGTTTCCAAGGTCCACAATGTTGACGGACATTGCGGTGATGATTGGTCTATTTTGGGCGAGGCTGGGCTTTGTGCGTGCCTAGGAGATGGGAATCTGCTAGCGCTTCTGTGAAGACGCCTTGATTCATCACATCATAGTTGAAGGAGTTTATGCATTTACATTGGTCGTTTTCCCTGAGGATCTTACACAAGACATGTAGAAGATTGTCGGCTTAGGAACGTTTGATACTACCATAAGGGAAGCACAATTTAGCATGCAACACTCGATGAACAGTTGACTCGCAAGTGTTGAGTTTCGCTCATGACCATTTCAAGTGGACATGGAATGCAGAAGAACCAAAGCGCTCAAAGCATGTCTCATAATATCCAAGAACCAAACCGCATTGCCAAGTACTCATATCCTTACAATGTCAACACGACTTCTCGCATAAACATTGTGCGCGACCAGCTTTCCAGCTTCCCTCTCCTCCGTCGTCAACTCCCTAGGTGTAATCGTCATTCTCGCATAAGTACCCGGCCCCCTTTTCTTCGACAAAGTTCCCGGATTGATGCAAACAACACCGTCGACAATCTACGACACAAATCATTAGCTTGCATTCTCTGTACCAGATGCAAGATATTGAGAGGAGAGTACATACCTTTGTAAAGGAATTTAACACACTCGGCAAAATGAGCACATCAGGCGAAATCTTATGAAATTCTCCCAACTTCATAAAACTGACGTCCAAACTCGCACCAATATTGCTAAACTGCATCGCATCTCCAGCAACCGCGTGCGCGGAAGGTTGTCGCTCAGCAGCAGGCATAAGCGGAAAGTAGTGTCTTTGCTCAATCAGTTGCTTACACGTCCTCGCCAAAAAGTTCTCCTGATTCGCTTTTCCAAAAGTGACAGAGGAAAGCCGCAGCTGGTCCAAGATATCCAAGCTTGACATGCCAAAAACGTTCTCATTTATAGCGATAGTCATTGGATTCGTGACAATTAGGATTTGCTTGCCTCCTAGATTGAGACCTTGCTTGGCGGCACGATCCTGTGGCCAAGCAGCATGTTTATCGAAAACATCCCTCAACGAGGGACACAGTATAATGGATACGGATGGCAAGGCTTTGGCAAGAGCTTGCAGAGGTCTTGAAATGAAGCAGCGAAAGACATCAGTCAAAGTCGCTTGATCAGGTTGGACCTTGAAATCTGGGGGGAACTCGATATCGCCATCTCGTATCTTGGGATGTTCAACGTCGACAAATGGGCCGCATAGGATGAGAGTATCTGCTTGTGCTTCTTTAGCTGCGTCGAGAAGCGCGTTGAAAGGAGCGTAATCGAGGTCCTCTTCAGTCGTGTAAGGACCCGAAGCAATGAAAGTGGTAACAGGTACCGTTTCGCTTTCGCCGTCACCAGCCTGTAGCCGGTTGTTAACCGTGTCGATCTCGTCCGGGATCGTCACAGCACGACCCATTGTTGGTATTTCGAGCACCTCAGTTGCAGAGAAGAATTGGCCTGATGCATTGGTACCCTTCAATGCGACGATTTTGCCCGGGAAAAAGCTGTACGATGGTAATTTATCGACTCTGAGTGGCACTCGATGTCCAGAACCAGATTTTCTTGATCCTTCCAGTACCAGTGATGGAGTATTTAGTTTGCCCTCCATGGAGTCCGAAGCAATTCTGCCAACTGCAACAACTTCGCTCTGGCTTTCGCGAGCCGGATTACCAAACGCGTTGTCTTCAAGGTCGTAATGTTCTTGGATAAGCTGTTGGAAGTCTTCTATCCTGTCATCCAAGTATTCTGATGCCTCGGTCAACTTCATAGCCATTGTCTTGTATCCATACTTGGGCATGTCGATTCTCGCAGCCAGTTTGATCCGTGGTTGTGTCAAAGGGACGTCTCGAGTTTTGGCCAGGGGAATGTGTTCACCAAAGGTCTCCACGACCTCTCCGGCATTCGCTCTTTCCAGGAAAGCACCGCCAGGCGTAGCTCCGGCACTGGGAGAACTCGCAGGATGGTTCTTACTGGCCTTTGAAGCAGGTGTTTCGAAGTTCGATTTCCGTTTGATTGTGCTTCCACTAGGCCTCGATCCGGCTGTTCGAGGCGTATTTGGGACGAGGCCATCGAGCCTGAGTTATGTCAGTACATGTCATAACGCCATGAGTCGATCATACATACATGCCAAAGACATCACTGCCCATAGCCGCACGAGGAGTCGCATTGACATTCCTCTTATCGTTGACCCTCGCGGCCTTTGCACGACTTTCGCGCTCGACAGTCTCCAGGAGATCCTTTTTGAAGTCTCGGGTCGTCTTCAGATCCATCTTTGTCTCCTCGGCACCCATCTTCATGCAGTAAGACTCCCATTTGTACGACAGCTCTTCAGGCGAAATGTTGTGTAGGCGGAGGATGGATTGCAATTCTGCGAGAATCTCTGGCTTCAATTCGCCATTGGGATGAGCGAAGCGCTCAGTGAGTTCAGCGGTAATTTCACTCATGTTGTGTGGTTGTGGTTTGGTGGTGTTTTGGTGATGTTCTGCGGACGCGTCGCGTTTTACGCGACAAGATGATCTTTGATCAGGTGAGTGATAGACCCTGAGCCGGGAAGGGGGAGCTATCAGTGGGAGACAAAACGGCGGCAAATGGTCACAGTCCATGCGCATATGCCTCCCCCACCAAAACTTAGGTGTACAGGCACGAAGAGGTTTCTGACGACTTTTTTTCGTACTCCTACAATATAATAAAGTAGAAGAGATTCTGAACAGTGAATATACTATATAATAAGGTATTTTGGCATTGAATTGAGGCTGTAATGCCTTGTAAAGGTGTGGAGGTGCATAGAGGGCCGTATTGACCAACTGCCGCCGTTTTGTCTCCCCCTGATAGGGGGAGGCCCCAATAGAATGGCGAGTCAGATAGTGGATCCCGCCAGGAAGCTAAAGGGTATTTCGGCGCATTATCATAAGTAGCTAATTATCCCGGACCGATATATTCGCCTGAACCCAATAGCCGCGACAATTGTTGAAACTCTTCTTTCCCCTACAACCCTCCAACTGCTTTGCTACGCAGTACCTCGATATGACTACTGTCGCCCCGGCCGACGACATCCAAGCAAAGCCACCTCCTCAACCCGATCTCCTCGCCGAGAAATCAGCTGTCGACGCAGCTGAATCGCGTGCCTCAAGCGCAAAAGCCAGCTCCTTCAAAGACGCGCCTGAAGACACCGCAAAAAATGAAGCACCCCTTCCACCAACCGGGCCTGTGAAACTTCCATTCCCGCATCCACTACCCCATTGCACACCTGTCGCCCAACCGGAATTGACGCCCGAGCAAACAAAGAAATACGACGATTTGTTGAAGTTGGTTGAATCATGGACAGAGATACCTGTGAAGAGCGGACGATGGGCAAAGAAAGAACCAATAACTGGGGATGAAAAGTTGTGGCTAACTAAGGAATGTTTGCTACGATATTTGAGAGCCACCAAATGGTCAGCAACAGAAGCTCCCAAACGACTACTGGCAACCCTGACATGGAGACGGGAATATGGTGTTTACACATTCACGCCCGACTACATTTCACCCGAAAATGAATCCGGAAAGCAAGTCATTCTAGGATTCGACAACGATGCGAGACCATGTCTGTACCTCAATCCTTCGAAACAGAACACGGCGAAGAGTGACAGGCAATTGCATCATTTGGTGTTTATGCTGGAACGTGTAATCGAACTGATGGTGCCGGGACAGGAATCATTGGCTCTCCTGATCAATTTCAAAGAGACTGGCTCGGGCGGCCAGAGTGGTCCCTCCGTCGGCCAGGGAAAGGAGACATTGAATATTCTACAAGGACATTATCCAGAACGTCTAGGTCGAGCTTTGATCTCAGAGCGTAAGCCAAAGCATTGTGATTTTCCCTCAACAATTTTCAGCTAATAGCATGACAGTTCCCTGGTACATAACGACCTTCTTCAAATTCGTCTCACCCTTCATCGATCCAGTCACAAAATCCAAGATGAAATTTAACGAGCCTCTTACCGAACACGTACCAGCGCCTCAGCTGCAAACTCATTATGGAGGAAAAGTGGACTTCGAGTACCAGCACGATGTCTACTGGCCAGCACTCAACAAATTATGCGAGGAAAGGAGGAAAGCATATCGTGATCGATGGGTTGAGGCTGGTGAAAAGGTTGGCGTGAGCGAGTTCTACCTGAGAGGTGGCACCGAGAACAACGTCACTGCTGTAGACAATGCCACAGCAGGGATTGAAAAATTGGCTGTTTAGACATGAGCTGGAATCAATGGAGCGGCATTTTAGAGCTGGAGTGCAATTTGATTCAGAGCGGCATCTCCAGGTATTCGGATAGTAGTGCTGAGAAGTCTACACTGAACAGTAGAGAACAGAATGTGAGCTTACGTTTTCACCCTTAGTCCGAAAATATTTTAAATCTGTACAGAAAAAGATGTGACGATGGAAAACTCGAGGTCCATACTTGGAACAAACATACTGGTCGACCAGGAACGGCCTGGGGGAACGACCACGATATCAACAATTGTTTTGCATGGATTGGCTCAAATTCGGATGGTGTCCATACTCAGACCTCTAGCCGCATCAGTGACCCGCCCGGGTAGAATGACTTGCCGAAAATGGAAGATAAGATAACTCCCCACTTCAGAAGTGGGCGGAGCCATACTGGAGCATCCGACATCAACTTGAAGTTCTTGAGAGGCCTTGCTCGCTGATTCTTCCTCCGTGGGGTCCCTAAGTTTAAAATCCATACTGTCCACGTCTATTGACCTAGATATTGGTTCTCAGAATGGCGTATCTCCAGTATCTTCCAATTGGTCTCGTCCTTGCTTTCCTGGCTTACTATATTCTACCATACTTCACAGAAAACCGCGCTCTCAAATCGATTCCTGGCCCCTTCACAGCGAAGTTCAGCAATATATGGCTTGGTCTTTCAGCCCGTCGAGGTAGGAAATTTGCTGCTGTCGACGCCGCTCACAAGAAGTATGGGAAGATTGCTCGAGTAGGGTACAACCATGTCTCGATTGCAGATGAACGGGCGTTGCAAACGGTGTACGCTCATGGTAATGGATTTTTGAAAGAGTAAGTTAGCGTCTGATGAATCACTAGCCGATAGAATTGACATATATCAGCAATTTCTACCAAGCCTTCGTAGTCGGCGTGACAGGAATGTTCAACACCCGCGACCGCATTGATCACACTCGAAAGCGGAAAATCATGGCTCACGCCTTTTCTCCGAAGTCAGTCGGAGAGTTCGAACCATACATGCACTCGAATGTGGAACGATGGGTCGCTCAACTAGATCGTAAGACAACATATCCTACTCGCAACGGATTCGCAGAATACGACGCGATGCCATGGTTCAGCTACCTCGCTTTTGACATCATCGGCGACCTCTGTTTCGGCGCCCCATTCGGAATGGTGGACAAAGGCCGCGACGAAGTAGAGGCTCAACTCGGCGTAGGCGGCGAGATCACCATCACTCCCGCCGTTGAAGTTCTCAATCGTCGAGGCGAGATCTCCTCGACCCTGGGATTGCTCCCATCCCTCCGCCCAATCGCCAAGTACCTCCCCGACCCCTTTTTCACCAAAGGTGTCGAAGCCGTAGCAAATCTAAACGGAATCGCCGTCCGAGCTGTCGCTCATCGGCTAGATGCCGAAGAAACGGGAGAAAAGAAATCCGTACCCAGGAATGATATTCTCGAGCGCTTAATCAATGGCAAAGATGGAAATGGCAATAAAATGGGCCGAGCGGAAATCACAGCTGAAGCCTTGACTCAACTTATTGCTGGCTCAGACACCATATCCAACACTTCCTGTGGCGTCTTTTACTGGATTCTGCACGGCGAACGAGAGAGGCCTGGTTCAATACTTGCGCCGTTGAGAGCAGAACTCGATGGCGCAATTCCGGATGGTCAGGGCGCGGCCGAATACGCTCAAGTCAAGAATTTACCGATCCTTAAGCGCTACATAGACGAGGGAATGCGCCTACACTCTACCTCTGCCATAGGCCTTCCCCGTATCGTCGTCGGCCAATCCATCACCTTCGACAACCATAAATTCCCCGTTGGGACTGTCCTTTCCGTACCATCCTACTCTATCCATCACAGCGCCGAAATCTGGGGTGACGATGTGGAAGAGTTCAACCCGGATAGATGGCTCAAGTTGACTCAGAGGCAGAAGATGGCGTTTAATCCATTTAGTTATGGACCGAGGGCTTGTGTGGGGCAGAATGTTGCGGTTATGGAGTTGCAGATTATTTTGGGAACAATGTTTAGGCGGTATGAATTTGAGCTTTATCAGGAGGTTTTGGAGAGTCATGAGGGCTTTAGCAAGAAACCGAAGGAGTGTAGGGTTGGAATCGGGAGGAGAGGATTTAGGTTAGGGTAGGACAGGTTGGTAACGAAGGTACGACTTTTGATGATTAAGCTCGCTTTTTGGTGAGGGTCGAGGATGAGCCATGGAATGATTTGATATCTTACGACTCTCTGGACTTCAACGCAGGGTAGAGATTGGGCATCGCAATCTACCGGTGGTAAGTGTTTAGTCGAACGCCTTGAGATACAATGAATAGTAACTGATCATCTTACTCTTTTACCGAAGAACGGATCTTAGGGTGTGGGGTGCTCGAACCCGATTAGGCTTGCTTCTGAACCAAAAACAATATCTTTGGCTTTCCTGAGATACGATGAGTTGAATGGGTTCATTTGCTCAGTCTTTACCCCCGGCATTGACAAAGATCTTTCGAGAAAATGACCTAAATCTCGGCGACATGGAGGAACGACTTGGAATGATTGTCCAGGCCCACTGGAAACCCTTCGGGCGGACAAGTTGAACAGAGGAATACCGCTTCACACGAAAATTGGTCTTCGGTCCTCACTGCGACGCACGGCAAGGCAAGGAAATGTCGAGCTCACCAATGACTTTCTGGCTCTCAACATAATTGGATTGCCCATGATACTGCATGGTGCCACGACTACAATATGGGGACTCATATCCAAGGTTACAATGGAGTAATATTAACGAGAATAAGATGAACGCCGGCTGCTCGAGACTGCGTTTCCCTACTCGCCGAGTCCTGATCCAAGACAAGAACGGCGTTCTGTAATATTGGGAAGGATATCAATGTAAGAAGTTCGATGAAATCCCATCGTAGTTTTACACTGTCTCGAAGAGGCTAAAAGGCTGAATGAGGCCATTATGACAGATACTAGTACTGCGCTTGTTCGTGTCTTGGTCTCTCGAGTAGGCACGAGAACATTGGCGATAAGACAGACGTGATGCTGCGAAATCATGGGTGGTACGTTTCACGGTTATGAATGAACATTGTGCTCCAGCGTCTCTCCGCTTCAAGTTAGACAGCTAGTGTTCGAGCAATTTTTCACCGGTATGTTGTTGTTATCGCTCCTAGAGTATCTCTACTTTACTGACCTACACGGCTTGGTGGCACATCATCCAATTGTGTTCGAGGTGTGACCTGCGGCAAGCCGAATTACGGGCATAGTGCCAACTTCGGTTTCTTTGTACCCTTCAACTTCCCTTTTGACTTCCAGTCTAGGCCGTACTCCTTTGATTCCCAGGCGTCGATATGGCTTGCCACACCAACCAAACTTCCTGCGTGCATACTTAGGTATGTCAAGATCTTTTCAAATTTTTGACCATCGTCTAAACCTTTTCAAGAATCTTTCACGTCTACTTGTTTCTTCCCATCTGCTCGCATTCCAATAAAACATGGGATTTTTCGAAGTTATCGTCTATTTCTTGCTCTGCACACAGATGATCATCGTCTCAGCCATAGTTTATATACGAAGCTTCAAGTCAACTCACTATCTCGCCAGCTTTCGATTCTTCAACCCAGCGATTATTCCTTTCAGTAATCTGCTCATCATTGTGTACGTTGGCGGCGCAAAAATATGGAGATACGAAAAGATTGAACACGCCACTGTGTTCATCATTCTCTTTGACCTTCACATTGCTTCGATTTTAGCGATTCTTCTTCGCGCAAAGACCAAGCTAAAACATTTTCACCTTGTCGATCCAGAGATCAAAGGGAAATGTTTGAATTCCGCGCCTCCAGAGGAGCGGGAGTGGTGGCATTCTCTGGATTGGAATCGTGATCCTTGGATTGTGGTTTCAGATACTGGTATACAAACGAGCCTGAACTCGACAGCGAGTCGTGTAGTCGCCCCCAAGACCACCACTAGATCGGGAAAA
This sequence comes from Venturia aucupariae, assembly GCA_003693225.1. Lineage (NCBI taxonomy): Eukaryota > Fungi > Ascomycota > Dothideomycetes > Venturiales > Venturiaceae > Venturia > Venturia aucupariae. The sequence goes on from QWZN01000089.1 coordinate 121,730, forward strand.
ACTCAGCGGCCGACTACCGATGCAGAAAACCTTCATCCGCTCAGGTCAAACTCCAGTTCCCAAATCAGATCCCGATCGCTGGATACTCGCCCACAAGCAGAGGTAGGAGGGATGAATAAGGCAGGCCGGCGGAGATACTCGGAAAGGGAACCTTCTAATGGAGAAGATGGTGAGGATAATGTTATCACGCCACTCAACTCACAAAAGACTATTCCTCGCTCCGCAAAAACCCAAGTGCCAGCCAGCAATACGCCAATGACTGATAAGCAAAAAGTCATGGCGCGAATCGCGTGGCTCAATGACCACCCAGAAGCAGTTGACCGTCGATTGTTCCAAAGGAAACCCGGATGGCCTGCTGACGCTGGGATGGAGGAGGACGACGCTGCTACAACCAATCTAAAAAGTCAGAGGAACGTTGACGAAACAGTCTTGCGGGACCATAGGGCCAAAAATCCTGGACAGTCTACTGGAGTCCATTTTGGAGACGATGATTCCACTGTGCGGGAGCGGGGATGTGAGGAACCCAGACAGTCAACTAAAGCTTTCTTCGAAGCGAATGGCTTTGCTGTTCAGAAGCGGGGAGACGGGAACACTAGGCGATATACTGAAGCTGATTTTATGGAGAGAGGTTGTTTCGATCAGAAATGGGAACCGTCGAGTCCAACTTGGTCTACCACGGGTGATGTTAATGATGGTGATGGTCCTTCTGTTCAAGAGAAGAAGGCGATGTTGAATGGTCGGAGATGAATGTAATTCTTGACGGTGGTATGGCCTAGGAGTCTGATATGATGATCCCAATCGGGCTCTTCTGAGGGAGTGCGTGTTTCGTTTTGCAAAGAAGACGGGATTCTGCTTCATGGAGTCGTGAATTTCGTCACCTGATTTCTCTCCGTATGTCTCAATATAATCAGAAATGTTAGGACAATTTCACAACCTCGAAACTTCGTATACCTGAAAGTAGTTTCAAAAACCATCGAGATATGGAAATAAAAAAAAGATTGATGGTGTTGATATGGGCACAGATGTCGGTCTTGCTAATTTAAGGCTGGACTCTAGCCTCATTCGTCTGTGCGAGGATTGTCTGGTATAATTCTTATTTTTATTCTTCACAAAGCCGATTGTGCTTTTTCCGTCGCAATTCTCCCCTTGCTTTACACTCACGTAAAGGATGACATGCTTGTGTCTCACGGCAGCAAACCATGGCAGGTCCATATCTAGGCCAGCTAGTCTCTATCTTTTTAACTATCATATCAATCACAGTTCTCATCCAGAGTTCGGTTCGCTTCTCTTCGACAATCGATCTATTGTCTAGAATCAATCGCTCGTAGGATTCGCCTCGTTCTCAATCAATTATTGTTCTTCCACCCCGACGAAACCTTCTATCTTATTCTCAACTTGCCATGGAACTTATCAAAGTCAGCATCTGCTGCTTGCTGTGGTTCGAAATGACCACGGTCCTCCTCGTTGTCCTCGCACGTCGATATCTCTCCATCAAATGGCAGCGTAAAGCTTTCAGTGTTATCAGCCGTCACCGCAGTTCCTTACTCGCAGCCGCCGCTCTCGTCTTCTTACTTTTCCTAAATAGCTACTTCAAATTGAAGACTCTCCAAGGTCAGACTTATCGCCGTGTAACAGCTGATCCTAACACTCGTCTGCAATACAATACGGACAAGGCCTTCGCTCAGAGAGACATGTATATGAGTCTCTTCGATGTTTATCTTGCTGTGATCCTATGGATCATTGTTGACACCGACAAAGAGACCGACGTCCCCCTTGAAAACCACCCGGAGAGCCCAAGCCATGGTCCAAGTACTAGTTTGTACCAGCGAATATTTGAGAAACTATCTGCCAATTCCAGCACCTCGACAGAAATTCCTACTTTCCCCTCTTCGACTGATGCGCCCACTCGTTTCAGAGTCACGATCAATGCGCCAACCACAAGCTCCGCAACGGATTATTCCCAGGCCAGAGTATTGTCAACCCCTGATTCTTCAAAGCTCCATCCACGCAGTTCCAAGTCTCTTGACATGGACCCACGCAGTCTACAAGAGATCCAGGAGTCGGTTCGACGAGTTCCCAGTGAAGCAAGACTATCCAATGGATTTGAAGACGAGGAGGATGAGTCTATTCACACTGATCCACGAAGTCTGGAAGAAATCCAGAGAGCAATTCTGCAAGGAAGTTCTGATAGAGGTTCATCTACTGGAGTGGAACTCTTATAAGACAATTCTTCTATCCAGGATTGGAATGGATGAAGAAGTCTGGAAGATAATGGCATTATTCTTGGGAAAAGGTTTAGGGAGTGGGGGTGCGTTGGTTTATTAGCAGACGTTGGTTTATTAGCAGACGTTGGTTTATTAGCAGACGTTGGTTTATTAGCAGACGTTGGTTTATTAGCAGACGTTGGTTTATTAGCAGGCGTTGGTTTGGCGTTGTATTGGTAGCAGTCATTGTTTGAATGAAGTTGTTCAGTTGTTCTCGCTGATTGGAGGCTGAATTTCAGCCTTGTTGGTCTGTGCGTAGTCCTTGACTCTTCCATCATTGATAGAAACAGCTGAACGTTACGTCAGCTTTGGGCTTTATAGGTTTGAGATCAATATTGATAGTATCATAGTCTCTATATTATTTGGAACTCATCGATATGGTCTCCCAGTAAAAGGCACTAGATGAATGGAGGCACTACTAATGCTCGCACTTTGTCAAAAGCCGACTAAATTCTAGCCGAAATGAGAAAGCAATCCGTACCTAGCCCCCTAACAAAATTCATCATCAGCTCATTAAAAACTCAGAACTTAGCAAGACACCCGTTCGAACATGTATCTCAAATCCCGCCAAATGTGGATCCAGATTCTACCACCCTGATCTATATCCCTACGTTCCCCTTATCAACCTATAGAGCCAATCAAAATTTTCTTGCCCGACATCGATACGAGTGCATGAGCCGTTCATAATCATCATCATATCTTACCCCGCACCAGGAACACCTTAGCACATCAGGCTCACTCATGCCTGTTTCTCTTTGATATCTAATATGGTGTTGGCAATGCTCCTCCCATATACGGAAATCGCTAGTGTGAAAGCCGCAGTCGCGGCAAGACCAACCTGAAAACATTTTGAGTTGTGGTTTGTAACTGTGGAGACAAACGTTTTGTGTTGTGAAACGATTGATTTCTCGGTTGGTTTTTGATTGTAGTTATTTTTGATGGACTTTGTTTTGTGATGGGGAAGAATAGGAACTTGAAGATGTGAAGGGGCTCTTTATATAGCCGTGGTAGAAACTATACATAGTCATAGAGTCGACGTGGCAGACCAACAATGCCACTATACTTACTCATGATACTAGACCTTCACATTGCGTAATCATGTGCGCCCAGTTGTAAAGAGCTTTTCCGTTACGAACCAGAAGTCGCTCAGTATTCTCCGCGTCATGCTTTGTATCATCCCTGTATATAAAACAATCAAAATCGACTTAGCTCTACCAGATTCGAGTGACGCCTCGATGTAGTTGCTTTGCAACTGCAATAACAAATTAACGACTAACAAGGGTGTATCCAGTATTCAACCAGGCCTCGCAAGCTCGCTGGACCCTTTCACGATTCAGAGCTCGCTCAAAAGAATCGAGGCCCTTATAAATGACATAACACGGAGTGATCCTCCAAGCAAGCGAGAGGTGGCTGAGTGGTATGGGACCACACACTCCAGATTCCGGATCGCCTCCCCAACCTAGACCGCTCATTGGCCGTCGGGGAGTAGCCATTGGCTGGGCTCGAGTTAACATCCCTCCCTTGCTTTTTGCCCTTTCGACCTTGCCGTGTGTTCAATCCCCGCCGTGCTCGGCTCGATTGACTTTTTTGATTTCATTAAATACATTCACCACCCACCCACCCACCTACTGAGCAGAAAAGGACCGGCCGGAGTTTGTGAACTTGATCAAGCTCGTCGTTAATTTCAAATCAACGCATCAAAACAAAGCCAAAATCAAGAAAGTAGGGCCTACTTTTCATCAGCCCAATGTCGAAATTGGAGAACAAGAGATCCAAAATTCCCTTCCCAATCGTTTCTGCTTCGACTCACCTTAGGCGTGTGGTCATGACAGCAGAGTTGTTTGCTATGTTGAAGGATCAGTCATGCAAAAGATTCGTATACCCGCTAAGAACAATGAGCACCTTCGATGATTGACGTCCACAAAATAGTATTATTGGGATGTTTAACAGCGGTCGTTAAGTTCCTGGACTTCACTGAGGTGGTCAGCATGGCGAGAAGAAGTATGGACGTGACGTTTGTAATTCTTTTCCAACCATGCAAGAACAGGAGAATCCAATTGTGAGTTCTACTTCCTACACTAACAGTCAGTAACTAAAAGCTTGAACATGACGTCCCATGAATCTATACCTCGAGATCACGGCTGATGAGATACGTCGACTTCCCTTTGTTGTCCTCACAAGTAACTCCAAGACCATAGTTCATTAAGAGTGTTTTGTCCTCCCTTTTGTCAATAATCCTGACATGTCTTGACCAACAATACGCGGATAATGTCAAGACACTCCATACCGTATTTATTACAATTGCAATCCTGTTGCTGGCATTTTTTCGAGAAAGCGCACTTTGATAGAACAAGTGATTTTCTCACTATATCCTTTACTTCCCCAAGACAATCGAGGAACAGGAACGCGGCTGTGTTGCCCTACACTCGAATACCTTCTTTTCACCAATACAAAATCATGTCAAGACCACAGCCGATCAATCGTTTCAATTTCCTGCTATCGTCTCCTTCGCCCTCTCCTCACTAACTTTCTTCAGGTCCGTACACCAAAGCTTAAACTTCTCATCCAACGTCTTTTTGAACATCCATTTCACTGTTCTCGCCAATAGACCACCCATAACCTCCCAAGTCCTAACCTCACAATTCCTATCATCGACCACAATGATCTCATGAAACCTCTCAGCATGCAAACCCATACTAACAAATCCGCCTTCTCCCTTCCAGCTGATTCGATAAAGCTTGCTTAGATCAGAAGTGTAACTCGGATCGTCGTCTAACACCTCTTGCTTTATATATGAAGACGGCGTTTCAGGCGTCGAAATATCGGTTATCCTCAATTGTGTAGGTGTATCTTTGTCTGGTTTGGAGGCGTCCATTATTGGGTGTAACATCATCAATGTACCCTTCTCCAGTATCTTGGAGTCAGAGGGTGTGCCCGCGGGCTGCGAGAGTATATCGACATTCGGACACCATGTGTTCCACTCTGGATATCGCGAGGTATCGCGGAGGATAGAGAGGACGAGAGAGGCGGGTGCGGAGATGGGGACCGAGGAGGAGAGAGTGAGGATAGCGCTGGAGTAGGAGGTTGTTGGGGTGCTGAGACCGCGCGCTGGCGGCCAAGTCGAGTCTGTCATTATTGACTATTGTAGTGAGGACGATATTGGAGTTTAGTAGGCTGTAGGTATGATGTTGAAGTTGAGTTAGCTAGGGTCGAGTTTACGGTAGGTTCCATTCCTTATAGCACTGCGTACCTCCGCCTCCGCAACGCTGTTCGACCTCAAGAACCCCCCCTCCACCTCCACCCCCCAACCCCAACACTGAATTGCTGCATACTTCCCCATACACGTCTTGGCTTCTTACAGATGACAAAACCTCTATATTTTCCAACAGCTTCGGATCAGGTTTGATTTCAATGGTCTTCTTTACTGACACCCCAAATCAGCCTCGATTCAAGGCCTTCGTTCTCTTCCCTTATTCTTCATTCCACTATCCATTGCAGATTGATATTATGACTTTTCCCGAGCGATGGTAGAGAGCGACACAAACGGATGACCCGTCTCGTGAAGCTGTCTCCAGGATGAAAGAGCAAGGTTCCCTTAGGATCGGCTGAGCGTATGCAGGTACAACAAGTCTACGCACTCGGAGCCGCAGGGGCTATATTTGCTACCTGGCAGAGAAATACAAGGCCACCGGCACCGGGGATCATCGTACTTGAGCGAGCACTCTCTGATGCAAGGCCACACCTGGGCAGCGCTGTGGAGCTCTGCTCACGTCGAGGGCTGAAGGAACTATGTACCTCCTTAACTGCACCCCTGATGCATATTTGAATCTGGCCATACATGTCCTAGTGCTCCTCCAGGCTTTCCGTCTCTCGGCACCTTCTAACATTGCTAAGTCGGTGTCATTCAGCCACCAACGACTAGTGGACATGAAATATGTCGACCATGGTTTAAGAGCCCCGAACCCGGCTCCGCCTTATCGCACCTTACTGTAGATCGGATTCTCAGACGTGCTCGGTTTTTAAAGTATAGAAATCTGAATCCTCATCAAGGAAAACTGTACGGAAGCAAGCCGATAAGTATGTATGAAAGTTCAAGTCAGCGCCTCCCAAATCCATGCTAACCATCATCACAGTACTGCTATCATTCATGTCATAATCGTGCCCAAATTGTCTGTGGCCGCACACAGATGACAAATCTTAGCCATGGCAACTCAAGCTGGATTGTCAGACGATGCCGCCCATTGGCCTAGATTTCGACATCGCTCGAACTCGCGAGCCTGGTGGTCCAAACTAAGGTCTATACCTACAATGGGCTGGATCGCCGCTTCGACTTTTCTTGTTTTAATGTTCAACTCAGCCATCTTGATTGTGGCCTCGATATTTCTGAAAGAGAGAGGACCGAACGGGTATCCCACATTCCTGCCTCGCGATTGCGCTACGGCTTCACGCTGGTCACAGGGTTTACATTTCATGATCAACATCTTTGCAACTGCCCTTCTCGGAGCCTCGAATTACTACATACAACGCCTGAGTGCATGTACCCGCGCCGAAATGGATCGCGCCCATCGCAAAGACGCCTGGGTGGACGTTGGAGTTAGCGGTATACGCAACACTCGCTTTGTGGGCCGCAAGAAACTCCTTTTATGGTGTGGGCTGGCATGTAGCAGTTTGCCAATACATATTCTGTAGGCAATACTCCGAGCTTGGAAACTTCCTCGACTGACCAGTTACGCAAGTATAATTCAGTAGTGTTCGAAACCACCGACGCCAGCCTTTATCGCACCTTCGGCGTCTCCTCTTCCTTTATAGAATCAAATGCACGAATCGAAAAACCTCAGGACTGGCAATTTGACGACTGGGCTGATCTTTACTTCGCGAATCTGACAAGGATTTCAGCCAGTGAATGTATACGAAAATAGGCTTCCGCAAAGCATCTTGAACAGACTCATACGTCCCATGTTGTCGATGGTGGTTCCGTTGTTGCAGTCTCACTCGACCTCACACTGCCTGACAATTTGGTGTTTGCTTACGGAGTTTCCAAGTATGATTGGTTGACTCTTGACAACGGTACAGCTAAAGATCGCTTGGATATACCGATGCTACCAATAGGAAAACTATGGGTATGTGCTGACCATGTGGGGCTTACTGCCCATTCCAGCTCAAGACTAGTTGCGTACAGAGAAGCGTCAATTGCTCTGTGCAACACAACATTTCTGGAATCCAATCCTTCAGCTTGGACCATAGACGGTCACCCCATTTCTTATTGTCTCGCTGAAGAGGCGCGTGAACGATGTACCATTCAAATCAGTACGGCTATTTTATCCATCGTGATAATTTGTAATGCACTCAAAGTCGTAATTATGGTATATGCCATACTTCAATGCGGTCAGGACTCATTGGTCACTCTTGGCGATGTCATGGCGTCCTTCCTCGCTACCCCTGATCCTAGGACATCTGGTGCTTGCCTCATGTCTCAAAAGTATGTTCTCCAGGGAACTCCATACCCCATGAACGATTATCTCCATACATGGAGAAGAGGCTCTCACCGATGGAGTGAGAGCCTCACCACATCGAAAGTCGGGTGGTTCATCACAACGTGAACACCCCCATCCAGTATTCTTAGGACCGGTACTGACGAGAGCTGCAGAACTTGCTCCATGATAGTAATTGCGACAGGCCTATTGATTGTCGGGCTTCACGGCAACAGAGGTCGTGGCAATCTATCCAAACTGGGCTTTGATAAATTCGGCCAAGATCCAGCAACCACAGGCCAGTACATCGGATTTAATGGGCTCCCCGTTATCGCAGCCGTTCTTATCGCCAACTCGCCTCAGCTGCTTGTCTCACTCTGCTATTTCTTGCTAAACTCGAACATTACCACAATGCTCATGAATGCCGAGTGGACATCTTTCGCGCACAAGCGGAAACCACTTCGTGTCTCATCTCCAACCGGACAACAACGTCCTTCATACTATCTTCAGCTTCCATATCGATTCTCTGTTCCTCTGCTTATAACAATGGCGACGCTTCACTGGGGTATTTCGCAAAGTATCTTCCTCTCCCGAATGGTGATTTCAGAGGATGAACATTCTGCGAGGCCCAACAAAAACAGTTCTAACATGGTGGGCTTTTCTTCCAGCGCTTTACTATTTTCAACTCTACTTGGCCTGGCAATTGTTTCCTTGACGGTCGGAATCGGCAGATTGCTACACTACCCGCCCGGAATACTACTGCTTGGCAATTGCAGTCTTGTTATCTCTGCGGCTTGCCATCCTCGACCGGACGATGAGTGTGTCGAGCTGAGTCCGTTGCAATGGGGCGTCATCAGCACAAATGAGCGCGGAGTTAGCCACTGCGGTTTTGCTTCGAGTGATGTTCGGATGCCTGTTGAGGGCGAGATCTGCGCTTAAGGAGGACTGTTGTTGATTGTTTCTGTATATAAGCATCAGTTGTTTGCTTGCGTAATCGGGAATTTGGAGTTTCCGGGAAACTTTATGCTGGTCTTGCTTCTATACTGGCTAGTGAGCGGGTATGAATCTGCCCATAAGCTTGTTACTTCTGAGGTTACTGGTTCGCTTGGGCAATCCTTCGATGCTCGTTTGGTCAACCGAAGAACGCGCCTGAGGTGTAGCAAGACTTCTAAAATGATTCGAATGGATCGTTTCTCTATCAAATTATATGGCTATGCTTCTTTTTTGACGTTCGACAGTTCGCAACAGGTCGTGTTCTACGACTGGAAATGGATTCCGACGCAATCCACTAAAACGAATGGGATTTGAACGAATCGTTCCCCTTCTTCTGCTTCCTCGACCACTCTTGTCGGCTAGCGAGCTATACTATGGCAAGTATGACCGAGGATTCTTTTACATTCTCAAATGTCATTCTTCCAGTCTAATCTAATCATTGTTCTTCGCCACAGTGTCTTGCTCATACACTCCAAGCCCACGAGGCCGAACTCAGTCGCTCCTCCACTTTCACATATATCCAATAATGCAACCCAAAAAGAGCGTCGACGCACAAAGGTACATATTCCTCTGCGCATAAAAACTAGCGGCCTTCATCCGGCAGCCCGGCAGATCCCCTTTCCAGTTACCCCCAGTCCTCTGCTCAGAAACCACTTTCCTACCGTTTTCCACGAAAAAGACGAAGACGTAGAAGAGCGCGATTCTAAACCCGTTCAAACAGTGTCTCTGCGCATAATTGTCCTGCGCGACCCAAGCCCAGAAGTTTCTCTTTCTGTGTTCGAATGTTCGAATGCACTTCTTGGCGACGATGAGGGCGGTGACGAGCGCTATTTCGGCCCAGAAGAGGTAGGATATTGCTGTGTATTGGATTGTCGAGACCATCTTTTTGATCTTGGTGTTGGGGTTTGGATCTGTTGTTGGTCTTTTGGTGGGTATGATATGGAGCTTGGATTATATTTCTCAGAGGCCGGTGTGAAAGACATGGTCATGGGAATGGGGGAGATGGAATGGAGTTTTAATGGCGATATTTTGTATGTTTGCGGCACCTGAATGTGTTTTTGTATCACAGAACAACTGATGCGGATGAACTCGTGAGCAGTCTTTCTCATTTTGAGTGGGTCCTCTTAGGTCCATACTTGTCAAGTTCGAAGCGATATATTCTAGATTTTGTATTCTGATAATCGGAAATGAAATTAGTGTATCGCTGAGGTAGACGAAGTAAGAAAACTCATTGCCACAATTATGTCTGGCCGCTGATCTAGAGGTAGATATTCATAGCCCATGCTTTCGCTGAAATGCGATTTACTGGCAATAGTAAAGATTTACTACTGGATTCGATAGCAATTCGTACGTTCCAGCCTCGTGTTGCTGTTCTTTTTTTCCCTGACAATTCATTGTGAGGCTGCATCCGGCGATAAATTATGTTGGCAATAGCTCATACTGGTCTCTTAGTTGCTCCCGTGATAGTCGGGTTGCCTTTCTTTGTAGGTATGAAGAAAGATGATATTTTGGTTGGAGGGTGACACACATGCCACTCTAGAGTAGAAGGTTGGGCTGCCTAAACATCATTGAATTGCGAGATTCTGATGCTACCCTCAAAACCGTGACCGGAAACTTCCAAGCTATGGGAAAAGTGTGGGTAACGGACGCAGACTATCTGCGGGTTAGATTACAGGACAGTGACGTTGCTCAAATGCAGTGTCCGGCACCATTCCTAGAGGAACAGTCGTTTGATGCAATTACAGTGCCAGCTCAGATAAGTAGAGCATACATGTTCTCTTAATACGTGCCTAAAGTCAGGATGATTAAGCCTGTCGATATCATGCTTTCAGTTCAAACACGCGTGGAGATTTTTTTCCCACGTGTCTCTGCTCTCCTGGAAATATCTCCTTCACTTCTCTTTGGGAGAAGGATGCTGTCGATGCCTGTAGAGCTGGTCAGCGGCTGGAAAAATAGTCGACATGTGCGCGTTGGCTGCGAAGTAAACTGACCTGGTAAATTCTGTGACGTCTATCTACTTGAATGGCTGGAGATCTTGTGATTGGTGACGAACCAGTTTTCATGGGCGTGTGGTATAAAGAGAAGCACCAGCGCCCTTCTTCTTCGTGTCCTCCATAATCAACTAAAAAATACATCGCCAATATGCCCGAGAATATTATAGAGAAAGAAAGACTCACCCCTGATACACCTCTCGCAACAGAAGATCCATCGTCTTCAAGCACTACCGAAAGTGGAGAAGAATACATTCTTAGTCCTTCTCCACTAAGAGAGGCGAGCATGAACTGCCTATTTCCTGATCCTTTGGCAGCGCACGAGAACATCTCGTCGCCTCCATTAACATCTCCAATGTCCCTCTGCCCAAACTCACCTGATCCTTTAGCACCGCCAATGAAAATCTTGTCTGCTTCCTTGAGCGGATACACCCACGACGGAGAGACATGCTCGCTCCCATCAACGCCTACATCATCTCCACAACAGAACTCACCTCCAATTCTTACGCCACCACAAGAAGCGCCTCCAAACCCCATACCGATTACCTACCACAATTTCGCAGACATCCCCGCCCCACCAGTCCATCTCTATCAATACGAATGTAAAATGTGCAATGTTCATCTCTTCATACCTGGTCTCGTACCGGGCCACTTGGTTGCACACAAACATCCATTAACTGGAGAATGGATATGTACATCTTGTGGGAAGAGATATATCAAGGGGCGGTGGGGATATACGATGCTGGTAAATCATTTACAAGGGCGCGGAGGAAGCGCGTGTCATGAACTTGTTGATTTGAGGGCGCAGTTTGCTTATATGTTTGGTGAGGCGGGGATCATGTCGACGTTTGGCAATGGAGCGCCGATGTAGGAAGATGGCGAACAGAGAATATGGGATAGAATTCTGGCGCTTCGAAGAAATTGGGCGAGCAATTGGGGGATGTCTCAGGTGTTGGATAGGGAGACAGGAGTGAGTACCGAACGTGATGATTTTGAAATGACAAACATATGGTAGCCGACAATTGTGTCTCTGTGATCAGTGGTGAGCATGTACGAAAGAGCTTGCAAAACTCCTACAAGCAAGCTGTTGAATAGCGCGTGAAGAAACGTCGCACATGGTCTTCAGGTCTCCAAATGGGTGACAACATGGGGTTCGATTATCACCATGGGAATCATAGGCAGTACCAGTGATGTTCGAGGGGAGAATGTTGATGCTGCTGGAACGCGCGCTTAGAAGGGGGGAGGGCTAAATCTTCACCCGGTCTCTATTTTGCCGAACGGCCGAGGGCATGAACCTCATTCGGGCAACAGACTCTCCCGGCCATCTTTACAAAATCCTCGAAAGACATCAAAATCAACTCAAAATGATAACTGGCATAGCTCACATCAACATCCTCGTCCCGGCGGGAACTCTCGACCTCGCAGAGGCCTTTTACAGTCACACGCTTGGCCTCAAAAGAGTGCCCGTACCAGCTTTTCAAAGACACGAAATCGCTTGGTAAGCTTCTATCCGGACCTCTTTTGAGGCTGAGGTCCATGCTAAGACATCCAGGTTCGATATTACTCCCGGAGGTCAACAAGTACACGTTGCTTTTGGCGAGAACGACATCAGATCAAGAAGACACCCTTGCTTCAAAGTGGCGGCTCCTGAGGCTTTGTTGAAGTTGAGACGACAGATATGGGAGCATTTTGAGAGGGCGGATGAGGCGAGTCCGCAAGAAGCGGATCAGCCTGGCAAAGAGGCTTCTGGTGCGTTTTTCCTTACCTTTTTTTTTCTTGGCTTCAAGTATTTGTTCTTGAGAAGTTGCTCATCGAGTGTTTCCATTGATAGGAGCGAAGGGAGTCGAATACCCACAACGTTTCTTTGCTAGAGATTACGCTGGAAACAGACTAGAATTCAGTCTCTAGCCTAAGGTCATTGTTGTTCCGTCACAGGCGAAATTGGAAGGACGACGAATAAGAGCGAATAGAAAGCGCCGACCAATAGTGGCAACAGGTGAGCGGCAAACAGAAAGAAGCTCTCTTCACATTCATTATGCCTTCTTTGCATATTTTATCACGATTCACCAGACCTATCTTTTATAACTTGCAAAGGCCAGTCCAGCAATCTTCTCCAACTTTTGGAAAGCAGACGCTCAATTGTGCGAATCGCATTTGCAGGCCAGTCTTTGATCCACCAGCGCCAGTCCTGAGAGTGAAGTAGAGCGCAGTGCGAGGAAAAAATCAAAAGAGCCTCAGGCGTCTGGGCCTCCAACAGTTCTACAAAGGCCTGATCCACACCCAGGGCCCAGTGAAACGCTGCAGCGGTTTCTGTCCTAGCTTGTTTCTCCCTCATTTGCTCGCGAAGCAATTCAATCGCAGGAAGACAGATGGCGAGCACTTTCTCCTCCGAGTGCTTTCGAAAGGCTTCCTCAAGTTTATCCAGGTAAACGAAGTTCTCTTCCCATCTCTCTCTGCATGTCAAACCAACAAAATCGTCAGTCGTGTACATGCTCGCCATTGGCCCGGTTTTGATTTTTGTCAGGATGTCGCCTGTGAGTGCTACCGCCATCGCTCCACGAAGCATGGGCAGCCATTTCAAGAAGCTGGAAATATGGGACGGCCTAGGTGAGGAACGGCGAGTAGAAGTGCGCTTCAAGCTCTGCGCACAATCCGCCACAGAAGTGATGAAAAGGTAAGTCGAGCATACAAGAAGCGCATGGCAGTTTTCGTGTGTGATGTCCGTCAAAGCCCTACGGAATGAACGAATTGAAGCATCAAAATGTGTGTGAGCAGCAGTCAGGTACTCTTCGATTTGTGATTCGACTACGGCACTTTGTTCGATGTCGACGGCTTTGAGTGATTCCTCCTGCTGCTCGACGAGATGGAAAGCAGAGAAGGCCAGCACGCAATGGAGAAGATAATCATGCTTCAAAGCCGTGTCGAGGAAATTGGCGCGGTAAAATTGGCGCAATTCCTCGTGATTGGTCAAGGTGGCAATTGTTTTCGTCGAATAATTATGGAAGATCTTCAAGTCCAGGAGGCCAGAGATGGGTACAACATCTGGCTGATAGGGAGACGGAGGAGGTGTCATTACTTGTAGCTTCAGTGAGCACTTATCTCCACGTCGGACACAAGCGCCACAGGATCCAGGCGCTTCGTCACACTAGAGCACCGAGTGAATATCAAAAGACGGAGATGATGAGGATTTGGGACTCGTACCTTGACTTTCCTTTTCTTGCACTGCACGCATCCATGTCGCGATTTGATAGTCGTGCGAAGCTTCCGCTTAGCTTTGCCTGTCATGGAATCCGGGCTTCTCGCTTGGCCTGCTTCCGAGGTCATGGCTGTGATGGGAGTAAAGAGTGTGAGGTCGATCAGTTGTGCATCTGCGTTTTCGTTGGAGAAATGGCCATCTATGCCTTGGGATATGGCGATGATGCCAGGGCATCTTGTTGCTGTGGTTCCGCAGTACTAAGTAGCGGCAAAGGGGGTGACTGCGGAATGCGGATACATGATCTCATCTACATCTAGAGGCTAGAGCCTCTCAGGGGCCCAGCCAGACTACGACTCAGTAATAGGAGCCCCGAAACAATAGCGTGCCTGCAATCATTACGAGGCATTCTTCAGTATGGTCCAGTCCATATGGCATCTTCCTTCTCTTTGCTCCCATCCGCAGCACTCCGGTTGAATCTTGAATTCCCGGTACGCTAGGTTGCAGAGCCTCTGATAAAGCCTTGGTGTGATGATCTCCGGCAACTGCCGACGGCCAGTGATCAACTATCCATCACTTCAAAACCCCAGACTCTTATCATTCGCCTCCAGACCACCAAGCCCTCGCGACATCCATCTCTATGGAAGAAAATCCCTTGTTACGATACTAGCACCATATACGATTTAGTGAAGCAAAAGGACCTTGTACTAACCAAAAACCGTCCTCATTTTACCTTCAGTATCTTGGCCTCCAATATGCCTAAATCGAGATCATTGCTCCAAGTTTCCTAGCCATTTGGCGTATCAGGAGTAGAAATGAAGTGATGGAATTTGGTCAATGAGTAGATTCGACTTCTTCAAGACTCAATTGTTCATGCATATGCACACTTGAGTAGAAATGATTGCCAATTTTTCTGTACTCAAACATCCATTCCTCTTAATCCAAAAGGGATAGTCAATTATTAGACCATCCTATATTCCAACATCCATCAAGATAGATCGTCCAATTTGATCCAATGCATGCAACAAATATCCTCCATCTCTACCGCAGAACATGCTCGCAGCATGCCAAATCATCCCAATCATATTCTTATCCAAATCCAAAAGTCATGCCAAAGTTTGAGGTGTTGGTAAGCAAGAGTGTGTCAACCAACACCTCGGGGGTATCGTAAAAATGCAGAAAGCCAGCCCAAAAAAAATCCAAAAGCACCAAACCCCATGCATATAACAGAAAAGCAGGAATAAAGGAAAAGCAAAAAGATCAAACCAAATATCCTCCTTCCTCACGGGAGACCTTGTGGTGTTGCATCAGCAGTGATGCAGCAAGCTCCCTTCTACCTCATCCAGAATGATGGGCAAGAGTAAGCCATTCCGTAAGAACGACTGAATCTGGGGGTAAGCATGACACCCGATCCCGCAACAATGTTGCAAAAATAAAGACCAGTACATCCTCCAATGTTGTGCAAGATCCAGTCAAATGTCCTCCGTTTTCGCAAAAACAAAATCAAAGGTTTCCTCCACAAATGCCACAAAATCATCATCTCAATCATCTAGTCGTATATGTATCTCCAAAATATTGCAAGGTAGGAATTTGTCCCATCTAAAGTCGATCGATGTGATTGGTCTCACGCTGCAACAAAAGCTGATCCAACATGTCGAAACCGTCAACCGAAGGTCCAAGATGGGTCGCAACAACCTCAGCACCACTAGACACCTGAGCGAGCGGCGTCAAATCAATAGCCAACCAGTCTTGGCCACTCATGTAAGCAGCATTATCATCAGTGCCCAGGCTGATACCGTTAAAACCTGAGTTGTGGTTTCCGAAAGTGCCATCATATTGATATGGGAACTCGGGAGGCGGCATGATGGTCATGGTGTTCGGGTCATAGACGTCTGCGCCAGTGAGACTGAAGCCGTTCTGCCCGTTTCCATTGTAGCCCATTGAAAACACATTATCTTGTGGCATGGATGTGAGTCCAGAATAATCGTTGCTCCAGTGCGAGTTGTTGGATGGATGAGCTGTAGCGGGAGGCATCGGCAGGCCGTTGGGGGCAACCATCCTAGGTGACCCACCTACGACAGGACTCTGACTATGAGCACGACTAGCGCCAGCCGTTGTCGCGCCTTGCCCTGCAGCAACTCTCACAAAGTTAGACTCAACTCGGCAAGTGACAGTGTCGCAAGCTTCTGCGAACCGAAGACCGATATGTACATCGTCAACAACAGAGTTGCGCATGGCATCTGCCGCTTCGCGAAGCAAATTGATCGACTTCTGGACCTCTCCTGCATAATCACCAAGGGCTAGAGTCTGCAGCATATCGTCAGGACACTGTTAGGGGTTGAGTCAGAAGGAGGGGGACAATAAGAAAAGAGCTACGATACCTTTAATAGAAAACAAGCTCCGGCGATTATACGGAAGTACGTGCGCACAGGACAATGCTTGAGATGCCCTTTGGCGGCGAGGGTCTTGACAATTTCCAGGACATTACGGCAACCATCAATAACCTCAGCGATGAAAGGGCCGTCAGCACCCATCCATTTGCGCACGATTCCAGGAGCGATGGCACCGCTGTTGGATTTGTTTGAAGAGGCCTCACTAGCAGCGCGTCCATTGTTGTCAGCAGGAACAGGTTGAACATTTCGGTTTACAGGGGTGTTGCTAACACATCGCTGGATGATAGCATGAAGGGCAAGTGAGTGCAAATAGATGCGACTATACTCGTATTCAACAAGAAGAACGAGGCGCATGGGCTCAGCAACTAGAGATAATTAGTGGTTGAGCAATAGTATCATATTTTCAATGCGAACATACTTATTCGACACTTGTCGAACTCATTACGCCAGTCCTGAAGTAATGGTTGGTAGATAGGGAGAAGTTTTCGATATGTCCCAGAGTTGATCACGTCCCTAGTCTGTGAGCGATTGAGAAACATGGTCTGATTTCCCGACTTCATGATGGCTGCAATTTCTTGCCAGAAGAACAAGGTGACCGTTTGTGGGTCTTGTCGCACATACTCCTTGAAGTGACCCATGGGAGAGAAAGATATATTTGGATCTTGTTCTCTGCGACTAAGACGGCTGTCGACCTCGTTTTGGACACGTTGGTCGGCTGTAGCACGATGGAAAGAGTTAAGGAAACCATCGGGCAGCTTGCCGATGAACTCCAAACGCCCACTGGTCTGCACGTAATGAACCCAGAGCAACTCTTTGAGGTAGGCTTTCCTAGCAAAGTAGGCTTGGACCGTAGCTGGAGGCATTGCTGGATTCTCTTTCAAAAAATCTTCCTGGCTCTGGATCTCAAAAATGCCGATCTCAAAAGCCAAAGAGAGGGCCAGGTTTGTCAACATCCAGGACATGCGATCGCTCCGCCAGATCGGTTCTAGCCAGCTATCACGACGCTGGCCTCCAGTTCCGTTGAGTAGGAGTGTCTGAGATGAGCCGTCCATTGAGTCCTGCGGATTCTCCGGAACTAACATAGAGTCGTCGTCATCTCCAGGAGGGAAGTGCAGGGCGCGAGGGTTCCACTCAGTGAGCAGAAGTAAGGCTTCCACCGTGCCAATAGTTCGAAGACCTTGTTGAGAGGTCGGGTCGATCCTACGGGCTTCTTCAATACCAGCGCCACAGAATCCGCCACCAAACTGTTCTTGTGCCCAAACAGTTCGGTCCACCATGCTCTTGAGGTAAGCCCACATCTTCTCGTGAATAAAATTGGGGCGAGAGACTGAGCCTCCATGTCCGCGCAGTTTGACATATCGAGATGTGATTGTAAGGATTGTGGCTAGCAACATCGGTTCTTGCTCAAGGAGAGCAACCTGCTGAACGGGATCCCGGTAATTTGGCAAGGTAACCGCGGTAAGAGATGCAAAGTTCTCATAGAAGTATTCAATATATTGCATACCTTCGAAAGGCGTGAAGTAGCCTGCTCGGACGAAGCGCAATCGGTTCCAGGTATTCGTCAAGATCGCGTCTGTGTCTTTCAGGGCCGGATCTGTGGTGAAATCAGGATCCACTCGCTGCAATTGCTGCCTTATGTGGCCACGACCCTGATTGTTACCATTCTGCATGCAGGTGGTTGCCAAGTTCGGACGAGAAGTAGTGAAGCTTGTGGTCCTACTGTGTCTCCCTCGCTCTTCCATTGTCGCTGCCGCGTCAATGAGTGTGCCTATTCCATCTGTGCCGCCGAAGACTTCCGAGTTCTTCAATGTATGGAACGAATGTCCTTCAGCCTCGGGATCTTCATGCTTGACAGTAGGACGTTGAAGTGGCGTGGGATTTCCGAGTCCACCACCTGGAGTGAGAGCCCGTGCAAGTCTGCTGCCGTTGGGAGAGGCAAAGTTGAAAGTTCGTTCCGCGGTAAGAGCGCGGGATCGTTTGCCATTGCCGTTAACAGACGAAAAACCAGCCTCGGAATCCTCAAATTCTCCATCGTCAGTGTTGCCGCGATTCCGCTTCCGTCGTGTGGAGGAGAAGACGCAGTTCTTCTTTTCGCGGCGACAGCGAGCGCAAGGGGGTTCATGGGGGTTATCGCTGTGTATACATCAGTAAGGGCCTTGGAAGGAGGATCCGAGTATACTGACACCGGGCCCATCTCGCATTTCACTTTCCGTTCGCGACATGGTCCACTAAGAATTGGTTAGTCATTGTCCAGCTGAGTGAGCATATTTGAAGGCAGAGGTAGATTAGATGCGCACCATGCTTGGTATGTTCGGGTATGGTTTTTGGAATTTAATCCTTCCGCGCTCATAGGCGGCGAAGCACTGTTGGAATCGACGTCCATTGCTGGTTGTCGTGGTGGTTGGAGTCGCCTGTCCGCGCGAAGCTATTGCTGCTTCCCGTCAGTGGTGGGGTTCGGGTTGTGATCAAACCATTGATCGGTCCGATGAAGTGGGTGTAGGACCTTTGGCTTGGGGGTGGAGGGCTTAGGAAGCGCAAGGTCCAGAGAGGATATAGGATATTATCGGGTGTGGGTCCAAAAGATGGTTGTTCTAACGATTGGTATTGTGGTTGCGAGGTGCAGACTCACGATGCCTTGTCACGGGTTTAAGATAGGTGAAGGGTTAGCGAGATCGGCTTGGTGGCACCCACAAGGCTGAAGATTGCTTCGACAATAGCAGGGTAATTGCCTTGCGAGGCTCCCACGTGTACTGTTTTAGGCTGTTCACTTTCCATACGATAGCCAATCATGTCGTGCACGATAGGACGAATGGCACGTCACCCGGACCGTTGTTCTTTGATGGGGCTATAGCAGCATGATGATTGATCGAAATGGGTCCAACCCCTCCGATTCTGAGCGCCATCACAATGCCGAAGATCAAGCATCTAGCCGTCACCAACCAGCAGGACCTGGAAGGAAATTAAGTCCGTACAGCTCCACTGATCTGGAGGCATCCAATTGATTTTATATGGCTGTTGTGTGCCTTGAGCTGATCTGAGCGGGATATGAGATCCCAAAAGTGCATTTCCTACTGTGACGAAGCATGAGGCCAGTACATGTCCGGAAGAACCCTCAATCTTATCAAGTTGGCCATATAGACCGGTCTTCGATCACAGAAAAGGTTGGACAAGTCCTGATCGAACAGAATCTCGACAGGATGTTAAAAAGAACAAGGACCGAAAAGAAAGGGAAACAACGCGTTAATAGGTATTGTAGCAGCGGCAGACGGCGTTCAAACGATCGTTCCGGTAAAAAGTCGTTGTGGCTTCATTGTCGGTTGAGCATTTGATCGAATAGATGACTGTGAATGGGTGGTATGAAGCTTTTCGTTCGCAAGTCTCATTCGCAATTCTCTGCCTTGTTATTCCGATGCCCTTTTGAAACATCGAGGTGACATTCAAGACTCTCAGAGACTTCTTTGGATGGTATGTAGAAGCAGAAGCTCGTCGTGTCCAGACGATGTGTTTTTGATGACCATCACGAGTAGCTCGTGGAGCATTGGACAAGGCTATAAACTGCATCGCAGAGATCATGGGGCGTAGAGAGAAAGTGGGTGGAACGCGTGGAAAAGCTAGACATTGAGCGATGGAGGTGGATGTCGTCGCCGCGCTTGTTAATCCCTGCAGATCTATTTACACGTGACTGCAATACTAAACTCCCAATTTATTGGATCCCTTCTGTTCTCTTAGTACTCCAACACTCATCAATGATAGATGGTAACGATGTTTGGTTGCCAGATGTGGGCCATACCAAGCTGCAAGCCATCGCGCTGAAGATTATCTGGTCTTCAGCTTTCATGGGTCCCCCCAGGTTGAGCTCAAAGCTTGATCTCGAAGATCTCACGATACATACAGCTGCACCCCTTTCCTATATTCGCTCTATATTCGCTCTCGTCTTTCTCTTTACGCGCCTTGATCTCTCATAGTAAGCCTAATGGAAACCACTGATTCAACAGCAGCAGCCATGCCAGATCTCGAAGTTTCCCTCATGAAAGAAGAAGACATAGATGGCGCAATTGCGACAGTCCAGCAAGCATTCGCAGAAGACCCATACAACAGATGGATTTACAATGTTCGGGAAAACGTACGCGCCTTTCACTCTTCCATCCCACTTTCTTCTTCCAGGGCCACGAAAGGACAAAGTTTCTATCCCCGAACCAATTCTAACCAAACCACAGTTCTCTCCAGTCCGCAACCACCGCTCCCTAACCCTTCGCTGTCATTGGGGAATCAAGCACGCCCTTTTCTACGTCTGTCGCTCCACATCGAATCCCTCGAAAATTCTGGGCGCTGCGTTCTGGCTTCCCCCCACTCCTCCCAGCGAACCACAATCATGGTCGCTCTACCTATCATTTTGGTACCTCTGGCTCGGCCAAATAGGCATGAATCTCTACTACGGCCGTGGCGGCCTGAATGTGAAACGATACTGGCTTTGGAAACAGGCACAAGCATCTGCACAGGCACAACTTTGGGATGATCCAGCAGGCTATTATTTTTGCAATATCGTCACTGTGTTGCCCGAGGCGCAGGGGAAGGGTGTGGGCAGAGCACTCATGGATGTTGTGCTCAAGAAGGCAGATGAGCAAGGTAAGAAATGCTACTTGGAAAGCTCGAGGGATGTGCCTAATGTTGCCATCTATGAGAAATTTGGATTCAAGCTGGTCAAAGACATGGTATGCGATGATAATGGTGATGGCATCAAGCTCTTCTGCATGATGCGAGAGCCGCAGACTGGAAGCACGGCATTGGATACTGAACGAGGGAAAGGTACGGACGACAAACCGATAGATGATCGAGTGGAAGAGTAGCTTTTATCTTGCTGTGGCCTTCTGCGTTAACCATCACAAAGTATGATAACTTTTCTCTAACCAGAACTACTAACCACCGAACACCGCTCAAACTTTGTCTTCCGGGAGAGCTCGTGTGTGGCCTGGCAAGATAAGAACGTCAACTTCGACAAGGTCAATAGAGGGCTGGACTCCCAGCCTTTGAAACCGCCTAGTTACTGAGGAAGTTGACTAGTACTACATCATATGTGATCAACGTTAATTCTTCCACCAAATAATACTTTCTATCCGCCAAAATATTACCCCTATACTTACTCCTTCTCTTCTCTTCCCTTCCCTTCTCAAAAGCAAAAGTCCTCTTTTTAGATCTTATAGAAACTCTCTACGACTACTATATAACTATTATCCCCTAATAAGGCGAATACTAAATCTAACCCCCCAATCCACTTACTATTCAACCCCTCCCCCAACTTATTTCGTTTCTACCAGGTATTTAGTTAGTATATAGCCAATACGCAACGTTATACCCTAAAATAAAAATAGAACGCGCCGAACGCCCCCAAAAAACTACCAAGTGAAAAGAGTATCTAATTTACAAGATAGAATCTACTTAGAATACCCTTCATTTTACTCGGCTATAACTATCCTACAAGGTAAAGGTCCTTACTATACATACATGGTATATCTACTCTATATATAAATCTAGGCTACCCTTCGTTCTACAAGTATTACCGAAATCCGCAAGCCCGATTTTTCTATACTATCCTTAAACCTATCTACCTATCTACCTCTTAAATACTATATACCTCTACGCAAACCAAGACTTAGGAAGGATTCTTAGCTATGAAGCTTCTACTCATTCCAGTAATTCTGGGACTCTTTCTTAGAAAGTCATACCGTTATAACTAACCCACCCCAAAGTTCAAAACTAACAGATGAATAGGTTGGCTTCAGCATGTCAATGCAAAGATTCCCAGGGCGCGATCAACAACGCGAATACACACGAGGCGTGTACTAAGCGTCGCGGATTTTTTGCTCCGGTGACTCAACAGGTTTGTGAAAAGAATTCATTGCAGTCAAAGTTTCTAACACCAATAGTGCACTATTCCGCAATATCATGCCTGCTTTGCTAAAGTTTGCAGGAGTCTCGGCGCAAAAAAGCATGGAGCTAGTACATGTGACTAGTAGCAAGGGACAGCAGCAAAAATGTTCATGTACCAAACTTGGCTTAACGCTATCACTGATCTCGCTGTAATTTTACTCTCATAACCTCATAACCATCATGCATGCTAAGGGGTATTGTTTACGTGCCCAAATAACGTCCTCCCGCCGCCAACCTGAAGGCTAAATCAGCATGGATCCCTCTCTTTCTACAACTCGCAAGCGGACGGATCAACCATACCTTCTAAAATAGGTCGGCGCCTCGCCCGCCGGTGGTGGCTCAGGTCCCGGCAAAATTTCTCGCAGCATATCGTTGATGTCCAATCCTCGCTCTAAACATTCCTTCCATTGACGTGGATATCCTAACGAACATTCTTCGAATCTTGTACCGTCTTTCCAGTCTGTCCTTCTGACGTGTAAATGTCCGCTAACAACGACTTTGGCTTTGAACTTTTTATGCCAGTCTGTTGTCTTTGTTGTTCCACACCAGATACTGAATCGGGGCACCATGAGTAGATTGACCAAGTCCTCGCGCAGCGGCCAGTGATTTATTATGATGAGTGGTGTATCGGGATTTTGCTTTAGTGCTGTTTCGAGTTTGGCGTTGAAGGTGTCTACTAGGGCTGCACACCAGTCTTGGCGGGATTCATAGGGGTCGGGATGGAGTAGAGCTTCGTCTGTGGCTACAGTGTCCTTTTCGCGTGCCCAGTCTACAGCTTTTTCGAGTGAAATGTCGGCGGGGCGGAAGGAGTAGTCGTAGAGGGTGAATATAGGAGCTATGAGGCATGGTCCTCCGTCGCCATCCCATACAGCGAAAGGATCTATTATTTTCGTTAGTAATGCTTCGATTTGTTCTGCATCTTTGCATGTACCTTCTGGTGTGAGAACTCCCCATGATCTTGCCACTGTGACACACTCCATGTATTTCGCCAAACCCCTCGCCCCATGCTCTTTTTGACTCGACAGCGTGTATAATTCATGATTTCCAGGCACCCTACATTCTACAGTTAGCTTCCCGATCCTGCGTACATCCATCTCCCGACTTACCAAAACACCTGCGCAAACATAGTCGTGGCCTTTGCAAAGGCAAGACCCAAATGATCCACACTCTCGCCCATATCCCCACAGAGTATCAAGCCATCGTTGGGGTGCGGCCTCAAGCAATCCCACGCTTCCCGATTCGTCTTGTAGGACAGATGTATATCTCCAATCGCATACAGTCTCCTCGGCACTGACAGTGGAAAGTCTGGCACCGTCGTGGAGGTAGCCGACTCTGTGAAATAAGCCTGCGCAGACAATGGATCGTCGCCATAGGGAAATTCCTCGCCCGGCGTGTGAGGATAGTCGTGCGCCATGTCGTCGTAGTTGGCAGAAGAATCTCGCACGGAAGAGAGTGGGCTCCCAACAGTCTTAAGCTCGTGTGTTTGGAGGTGTGGGGGATTCAGGCCTCCAGGTCCCAGGAGGAGAAACTTGAGTGATTGGTAGCAGTGGGTTGATGATTAGAGAGAAGTTTGGCTCTCAGCCTCCTGTCTGATACGCGGTGAGGAGAGGGAGGTGTTAGCAGTTACCTGGGGTAAGCGGTTGTCATGCGCCTCCAGTCCAAGTCCAGGTCCAAGTGCAAGTGCAAGTGCAAGTGCACGTCCGAGTCCAAGTGCACGTCCAAGCTGGAGTCCAAGGTGGGCAGACGTGACAGGGGAAAATACCGCGGGAAATGGTGTCACTATGGCGCTGGCGCTCCAACGGCCAACGGGCGCCGCTTCCATGAGACTGGAACTCATCGGCTTCGTCTCTTCGCCGATGCCGCGTTTCGGCGTTTCGAGGGGCAAGCGGTATCTCCCATGCTCCTGCTCCTGCTCCTGCTGCTGCTCCTGTACCTACGGAGGTATCTACCTCAGGTACGACCTTACGCACATAAATAATACTCAAATCTCTGGTACGCAGGGCAGCCAGAGATGGAAACTCATCGGATCCTGTATCATCACCATCATCGACATCGGTCTCATCTTCCCCCTAACCCCGAGCAGCCCCTCCCCGCAATGCACTGCTCTCCTCAAACAGGAGAAGACTTGGAAGTGCCAGTGGTCCCGTAACTCTGGCATGACAATACACCATCACTGCCTTCAGTTTTCCAGATGAGACCGACCGTCTCGGACGTCTTGTCATTTCAAGCAAGCAAGATATCCAACGCTAGTATCTGATCCAGAAATACACGATCATGTTGGACAATGAGAGGGTATATAAACGCAGCAAAGCTCCAGCCCGTGTTCGATCCATCCGTCGACGACTTCGAAGAGCCCATGATGCCGCCAACCCAATTCCAGGCCAATCCAAGACCATTCATAAAAACGCCCATATCTATACAATCGTGACTCCAGGCCAACCCAGAGCAACCCCAAAGAAGCGCCGTCCTCTATCCCATGCAATGCATCGCTAATCATTTCAAACACACGCTCAGTATCACACCCCAAAAATATCTCATCCTCATTTCATCCATAACATATCATCACCCATCAGATCATACTATCGTTCCAGACTCTCACGTCTCGACTTGAATCCGTCGAGCTTGCCTCGCACATCGTCGTCGAGAATCACACTCGGTATATAGCTTTCACTCGGTAACCTGACCTTCGTTCCCGGGTGAACCTGGAAAATGGGCGCATCACTTCCCGCCGTGACATGTCTCAGCTTCTGTTGTCTCGATCGCCCCCTTTCCGCTCCCGAGATCGCATTTGCCAGCATATCAAGACTCTTTCGAGGGACTTCAGGTGGTGCGTCGTCGATATCTGGCATCTCGCTGTCCTCGGGAATCGCGCGGAACTTTGAGGGTACGACAGGTAATGGCGTGCTCGGTTGCTTTTCTTTCTCAAAAATTGGCGTGAGGTCAATCGTTGCTGGTGTTGGTTGTGGTTGAGTGGGCGATGCTTTCTTCGCTCGCGCGCTACTCGTGGCGTCCCTCACTTCCTTGATGGCCATCTCTATCTGCTGTCTGAGATTATCTTGCATCTTGACCTCCTCCACTTTTCCAGTTTGTTGTCCAACCCAGCTCTCCACGGTCCTGTATCTAGCAACACTGTGAACGGAGCTCGCGACGCTGAAGCGCATATCCACAGGCGTGCGTGGTGCTTGAGAATTTGTCCATGAGAAACGTGAGACCTTGGGCGCCGAGTCTTCTTCGTCCTCACTGGGGGCAGTGTTGGCAAGATAGATTGGGAAGGCTTCGTTGGAGTTTCTCGCATCTGAGACGGATTGTGAGCGAGGGCGGTCTATACGCAGGAAGCTTGAAGACGGCACTGCTGGTGCTAGAAGAGTCTTTGCTGGTGGATCGGGCGGTAATGGAATGTTCGGTGGTACGCTATTTGATCTCATATGCGGCGAACTCGCTGATCTGAGATTTGGTGGTGGGAAGGGCGCTCGACTGGGCGATGTGCCCAGTCGTGGTCGACCTGATGAGCTTGTCCCTGGTCTCATAAAAGCCGGTTCCGGTCGATAGAATTGATTCTGATTGAGACTCGAAGATGAAGCTGCGAATGATGTCTCCGCATCCCATGCCTTGCTCTTCTCCCAATCGTATGCCTCCCAATTGCTTCCGAGTGGAGCAGACACGAAGGCATTTTTTTCCAGACCACTCATAGGTGTCAGTGAGTGAGTTGACCTGCGCAAACCTAATCCTTTGAAGACGTCTCGCAAAGATTTACCATTTCGTACTCGATAGACAAGGAATACGACGAGCAACACAAAAATCGTGGCACCTAACATACGTTAGTGGCATTTCCTGCATGTAGACCAATCCCATTACCGATAGATCCGGCTGCGATAAGAAGGTGCGATGAGCTGGTCGTGAGCCCGTCCTTGGCTGTTTTCGAATTCGGATTTGGTGCCATATCCGAAGGTGTCAAGGATAGAGCGGTTAATATTCCGGTCGGATTTTGCTTCACCACTTGTTGCCCAGTTACGGTTGGCTCAGCAGTAAGCTTTGTACCAACAGGACCAGCCTGGTGGACGTTAGTGATAGTGATCTCAAATGAGTAGCGTCTTCGTTGCATGTGACTCTTCGCAGAATGGTGTCTGTAAAGACGGTCCAGAGTGATGAATGGGTATCATAAAGTACATACCATTCCAGGCAACGGGGTCTCGTGAACCATCATCGTCATAATCGACATCACGGTTGTTGTTGCTGTAACCTAGACCATATTAAATTCCTGTGCAATCCAGTTCAAAATGTCTTTTCATACCAGCGCCTTGTCTTCCAAGGCAGCCTTGACAATCAGATTTGAGTCTGCCTCGTCTGGTAGAATCTGATCAGGAAACCGCAATTCCCGGGCCTGGATATGTTGAGCAGCATCGCTCGTGACGACTTTAAAGCCAAGTGGTGTGGTATTGGTTATCGAACGTCGATGCAAATCCGAAGGCCCCATGTTGGCGACCAGCTCTCCGGCTGTTCTCAGCGCTGTCCAACCATCAACCACAGGCTCACCTCCCAGCCTTCCAACGTCCCGATCAGTGGCGTGTGAGTCAAGGTTTCGTGCCGTCGTGGTATCGTGGTGTCGTTGTAGATCAGCTGCCATGAAATGTCGGTACAAGAGAAGTCAACGAGTAGGCAGACCAGCTGCAGAGACGAAAGACAATTGAGAGGTTGAGGTGTGTGTAGAGGCAGGTGTTGGGGTCGCTGCAAGGTCAGGCTTGGAACATGAAGTGCTCAGAGCGCGAGGGAAGGGATTGGAGTAGGTGTTTGAACAGTGCATGGACAGTAACTGCAGCAAAAATTCCAAAGAGGAATACTTTTCATGGATGATCTAAATGAAGAGAGCCCTTGTAATGCCAGCGACAGGCTTAATCTGGGACAGGTCGCGCGACGAGCGAGAGCAGTGGAGGAATGAAAACGCGGTTTTGAATGTATTATTTCTGGAAAGGGACGAGCGTGTGACATGTCTCGAACAAGAAGAGTGCAGGATGGCGTTTTGGCGGCATGGAATGGGGTGTTTCAGAAGAATAGATTGAAGAAAATGGCGTAAGAGAAGTCGATTCCCGGTTACAAGAGTCCTCTGTGCTGGATACAGTGCGGCCGTCGGTGCGGTAGGTACGGTACGGTACTAAGTAGCAGTAGTACTGTAGACGATGGTCCTTTGCCATTCCTGCCTCAGGCTCTGCATCTACTAGGTACCTCCTATGACTTCGACATCTATCCGAAGACGAGCTTGGCTGAAACGGCAGTGATGCAACTACAACTACGACGTGACACTCACAATAGTTTGGCCTTGTAGCCTAAGGCGACTTCTGCCTTGTACCCAAGGCAATATCTGCCTTGTAACCTAAGGCGACCTTCGGACAAATCAACTGAGCGACACCTGCACTGCTTACTTACCTAATACCTACGCCTCCTTCGGTTCAATCAGCAAAGGCCACGAGATTCAAACAATGGATGATCTTCACAAACACATATTCATTGAACCTTATCCGCCCCCCTTCCCCCCGCCGGTTCTTCGTACCTATTTGATCTCCATGTCAGTAGGAGGTCACTCTGATGCCCACTTGCCGGAGTGCTTGGCTGGTTGTTGTTATGAGCAGCGGTCAAAGATTGGTTGACGTGGTGGCGGACATGGTGTTTGGGATTACGTGAACAAAATGCTCATGGCTGGCAAGCCTACTGACACTGTGGGCTCAATGACCGTGTACATCGACGAGGTGAGTGTTTGACAGCACGCAGCAGCTTTAGTGCAAGGCAGATTGGTTGGCTGTATCTCAAGTTGCGAGGTCAAATATGTAGAGTGAGCTCGCCTTTCTTTCTGCACGTGAGGAATTCCAGCTGGGTGGACAGCGAGGTAGGCGCCTTGGAAGAGAGGACGAATGGATAGAGAAATATTGCCGCCAGGAAAAAGAGGTGCATACACTTGGCAAGTATTTCAATACGGAGTTGGATTATCGAGCTGTAGATCCTAGACCGGCTAAGAACTTCTCGTACCCTTACCTAAACAAAATCTGGATTTTGATATTCCTCGCTTGTACCGACTCTGTTGTTGAGTTTCGTGTATATGCACGAGAGAGACAGGGGGTTACGTAACCCGAGGATTGTATACATATATTGTATAGGGATATAGTAATCCTATAATACAAGTTTTACCTTCAAATTTCAGATCTACTATAGTAATATATTCTAATAGGTTATAAGCCCGGGTAGTAATACCTAGATCTATCTATTCGTTAAAGTTAATTAGTATAATTATATAAATCTATAGTTTTAATCAAACTCTATAGTTCCGCTACGTATTCTTTAAACTTTCTAAGTATAACGTGCAAAACGTATCCCTTTTTATCCCAAGTTATAGCCCGAAATAGGAACCGACGTAATAGGCGAATAGATACCGTTAATTAGACTCCAATCGCACCTATTAATAATACTAATATAGAGACGCCATAGGCGCCTACTATCGCTAAATCTAGCGGAACCGTTATCGACGGTAGAGACCCTCTAGTAGAGTTATAATTAGATTAAATTACGGCTTCGGGTCCTACGTCTACCTCCGAAGAGCCTACGATAACGCCCTTAATAGAGGCTACGGATATTATAGCTCTAGCTTAATATTGGGTGTTATTACCGGTAGATAAGGCTATAGAACCTACGGAGGTAGAAACCGATAGAGAAAAGCCTACTCGGTCGGGGCCTAAAGTCGTAGTTCTCCCCTAATTCAAAACCTACTCTTNGGGCACCTCCTCTAGTACCGATACTACCGACCTATTTATAAAAGATATCGGTAGCGATACTCAAAACTCCTACATATTAGAAGGGGAAGTTAGAGGGTTGAAAAGAGTAGATAAACGTAGCGCCTATAGAGAGAAGTAGCCTACTAAAAGAATAGTATCCCCCTCGGGATATCGCTATATTAATAGTTACTAACTTCGAGGTAATAAACTAGAAAGCCCTTATAGCTAAATAAGAGAGTATATAGGGAGGGGCCTAAGACTATTATAGTATAAAAGATATCCTAGGGTAATACGAGATCCAAATCCCCTAACGATTATATAAGATTAGAGGTAAAACCCTCTACCTAGGGACTCCCTAAATCGCGGTATTGCTCCACGCCGAAAGAGACGTAGAAGTAGCCTAGGAAGAGACGTTTTCGGTAATAACTTACCTAATAATTCTTAGTCTAAGGGTAATAGTATTAATAACTATATAAACTACGATACTAATTATTCTCCGTCCGGTAGATATTTGTTAAGAGATAACTATAGAGAACGATCCCCTAAACCAAACTACCGTCTAGAACTAGCCTTTAGCAACTTTGAATTACTAGTTATAATACCTCTAAGGCGAGTAATACCGGCGGGTAGCTAAGCTACTACTCGTAATATATAAATTGAACCTACCGAAAATAAAGATAATAGACTTAATCTATTTGGATATAAACGCGATATAGTCGTTAAAGGAGCCTATCGTAGTAGGTTAGGTTTCGAGAAAGTCCCTAAACTTTAGGGCCTAGAGAACTACTAACTCTAGTATAAGGCAATGAAGACTACTAGCTAGTAAGAATAAGTTAAGATATACTTTAAGATAGTAGCCCCCGAGGTAGAACTACCTACCGATATAGCGTTATCCGTTAAATTGTAGAATAATAGAATAAAGACCTACTAGTCTTAGTAGGTAAAAAATAAGTATCTTATCGGTAGTATTCGTACGGTAGTCGCCCCCTATCTCCTTAAGTCTATTAAAGATATAGAATCAGCTACTAAAATCCTTACTTATCTTAAGTCGAAATATATATAATCTACCGTCTCTATTATAGAGACTCTGCTAAAAGAAATCTAGAGACTAAGATTCTCGAATTACTTAGGAAAAGGTATTAGAGAATATTCACGTATCTACTAGGACAAATATAAGAAGCTTAAAGATATAGGAGGTAATATCGAAATTCTAGAACTACTTATAATTATACTCTAGCAATACTTACTAGGAGCTACGTTTGAACCTTAGTAGCTCTTATTCTATACTACCTATAATATAGTTAGACACGGTTAGGGTAAACTAACTACGTTCTAGTAACTAATTAATTACGCTAAAGCCGCCTAGAGTATACTCAAGGGTAGTAGGTCAAATTATATCAACGCTTTCGTAGTATATATATCAGCTAGTAAGACTAGTAGAAGCTAGAAAAGAAAATTCGGGGGAAACTCAAGTCGTCTAAGCGAACCAACCCCCTAGAAGCCTACCAACTATACTAGCCCATCTACGAAAGTATATACTAGATACGGTTGGCGAGAGGGACGTAGAAATTATAGCGACGCTAAATACTTCGACCTTTATCCCGAGTTAAGACTAGCTAAGAAGCCTCGTATTAATTAAGGCTTTATAGAGACTAAAGAAGATAAGCTAGATAACCGTCTAAACGTATCAATAATATACCTACTACCGGGACTTGATATTCCTCCAAATCTAAGACTAGCGTATACGAGAATACCTATTATATACTATATATATACAAAGATACCGGCGACAAGTCGAGAAGCGGTAGAGCCTTTTAGAAGGTTCGATTAGATTATTAATACTAGGGCTAACTACCATCTCGTATATATAAGGGAAATATTTAATACCTATAAGTTATTCGATATCCTACTCGAGATAAATATATTAGGTACTAGCGTATAAGCCGTTGGCATTGGATCTATAATCCTTTAGGTTCTAGATAATAATATAGGTCGGTCGAGAGAACTAGTACTTCGAAAAGTTCTTCTTATCCTAGATACAACTATAAACCTTCTCTTAGTAGATCGCCTAACTATATAAGAGGGCTAGTATTTCGTCGGAGACTTAAACTATTACTATATACTCTATCCTAACGAAAGATACCCGATACGCTATAAAGAAATTTGCTACGGGATAAAGGTAGCGGGACTATTCAAGCTAAATCTGTATATACTAGTAACTTTTAACGCCTAGTCTTTTCAGACTCAGGAATCCCCCGTGGTATTTATAGGTAGATAATCGATCTCTACTAAGCTACTATATATCTAGTATTAACGCTTCGGACACGCGGGACTGTCAAATATTAAAAAAGTTGAGGATTAAGTAACCGGAATAAAAATCTTAGATTATAACTATAATTTCTAATGTCTACCCTGCCGCAAGGGAAAATAGATAGCTAAGAATATTAATATAAGACCTCCTAGAGCTACAAGGCCTCTAGAGTTGGTATATATTAACTTATCGGGCGAAGTAAGGCTAACTACACGCAATAGGTATAGGCTATATATTATCTTTGTTAATAACTTCTCACGGTTTACTTAGGTATATATAATAGTGTCTAAAAGCGCCCCTATATTACTAGTAATCTTCTCGACCTAGATGCTCTAGGTTAAACGATAGAGTTAGTACCAACTTTCCTCAATTAGATCCGACGTTGAAAAAGCCTTTAACGGTTACAATTTTGCGACTTAGTTTTGGGAATAGGGTATAAGATAGTTACCTACAGCTCTATATACCCTATCGTAGAATAGGGTTGCAGAAAGGTCCTATTATATAATTTGGAATACTATTAGAGCAATCTTTGCGGATAGCCTTCTCCCTCTAGGACTGTAGTACTATTTGGTATATATAGCGGTCTACCTAAAGAACCTTATACCTACTACCGTACTTAATAGAATGACTCCCTACTAGGCCTAGACTAGCCTAAAGCTAGATATATCTTACCTACGGCGAATTGGGTACAGAGTATAGAAGTTGGTTCCTAAACTTAAGATACCCCAAAAACTTAATATACGGATATATATTATAGTCCTACTCGGGTATAATAGTAGTACAATCTATATCCTCTAGGACCTAATAACTAGAAAAGTTGAGTACTCGAAAGAAGTATAGGCTAACGAAAATATACGTCTCGATACTAGAAAAGAATAGAAACTTCCTAAGTTTAACCTAAATCTTACGCCCCCTCTAGGCCCTAAAGACGTTCTTCTAGCGAATACCTTAGATAGACTCCCTTAGATAGACGTGCGGTTACCCTCTATACGTAACAACCTCTCGGCCCTCGAGCCGGTAGTTTAGTTTGAGGAGGAGGGTTTTATTAAACAACCTAAACTTAGCTCTAAGCGCCTACGAGGGCTTAATTAACCCTCTATCGCCGTGTTAGAGAATAGGTATAAAAGAAGATCTATATACGCAATACAAATTCAGGAGCTAATCGATGAAGAAAGACCTACCGTTACCGTCTACTATATCTTTAAAGTAACCAAGGAGATTATAAACAACCCTTAGATTCCGTTTAAAAAGATAGTCCTTACTGCGACGGAAGAAAGTATTCTAAAGACCTATACTAAGGTAAAGCGATCCCCCTACTAGTTATAATAGAAAACTGCGATTGAAGTTGAAATATCCTAACTAGTAAAATATAGTACCTTCGAGACAATCGAATAGGATAATAGAATCGCGGACAATTACCTTAATAGTAGATAGATATTCACTATTAAACGGGGCTTAGAGGGTGAAATACTTTGGTATAAGGCTCGATTTGTTATTAAAGGATACGAGCAATGCTACGGCTTAGACTATACTAAGACCTTCGCCGGGGTAGTTAGGCCGGCTACCTATAAGATCCTCTTCGTACTTATAGCTTCAAGAAGTTAGTACGTCTATTAAATAGACGTAAAAACGGTATTTCTCTACGGTAGGCTAGACAAACCAATTTATATATTCCCTCCAGACGGCTTTAAACTAAGTAGAAAACTATAGAGAGTAGTTAAGGCCCTCTACGGTTTAAAACAAGCGCCTCGAATATGGTTCCAAACCTTAACTACTACCCTTAAGAAACTAGGCTTTACCCTACTCCTAGAAGATCCTGCGTGCTTCGTAAAAAAAGACTTAGTACTTATAGTCTACGTCGACGATATCCTACTATTCTACCCCTTGCTCGAGCCGATTAATATTATAAAGAGAGAACTCTCTAGGGAGTTCGAAATAGTCGATATAGGAGAAGCGAAATTCTTTCTTAGGATCAAAGTTGAACGAGAAAATAATAGAGTAAGACTTAGTTAAAAGGCGTATATAGAGGCTATACTACTAAAATTCGGCTTCCCTTAAGAATCTAGATCTGCCGACACGCTAATAGTAGAAGGTCTATATCTACCTAAGCTAGACTATAGACAAATCTTACCGAAAGACTTCACGAGAGAATATTAATCTGCGATTAGATTACTAATATTCCTTATATTAGTAACTAGACCTAACCTCTACTACTTAGTATATAAGTTAGTAAGGTACTCCTCGAACCCTACTAAAGAATACTAGAACGTAGTAAAAAGAGTATTTAGGTACTTAAGGGGTATAGTTAATTATAGTCTCACCTACAACGGTACTAAAGAATTTGTGGGTTTCACGGACGTAGACTAGGTAGGAGATAAAAACGATAGTAAGTCTACGGGGTACTTCTTCTTTATACTCGGAGGATTACCCGTTATTTAGTAAAGTAAGAAACAGTTAGTTATTACTTAATCGATATATGAGGCAGAATATATAGCTATAGGTATAGCTATAAAAGAGGCTATTTAGCTAAAGAGACTCCTTAAACAATTCAAGGTAAAAGCTAGGGATCTCGCGATTGAATTACGTATCGATAATCGAGTAGTAAAGGATCTTGCGATAAACGACTCCGGTAGTAGTAAGACAAAATATATCTGTATTAAGTACTACCTAATATAGGATAAAATTGAGAATAGTCGACTTATACTTGTCTAGGTTAGTACTACGGACTACCTAGCAGATATCGGTACAAAGGCTCTAGAGATAGAGCGCTTTAAGTATCTTATTATACAATTAGGAATCGAGGGACCGCCCGACGAGATTTTAGTAAAGGGAGCGGATACAAAGAGAAAAGCCCCCGGGGTATTAATTAAAGGCGCTAGTAAAAAGCGAATTCGGATAGATTAGTAAGGGGATCCTCGAAACCTCGGCTCTTCCTCCTAGTTAATAAGTATAAACTAACTAGAGGATCCCTACTAACTTACTCTACTTACCTAAAATCCCTACAACTATCCTAGTAACTAGCGTACGCCGAAAAGATAGTAAACTAATTCTAAACTTGATTAAAATATCGTAATAACGAGAAACTACGCCTAAGGGCACAAGTCGAGTCCTAGCCTACGCTCTTAGGGGCCTAACGAAGGTCTATAGTATAGCGCCTTACTATTCCAAAGAGCCTTTTATAAGAAATTCTACGACCGTTTCCGATACTTATTCTATAGAGTATAGACTATACTTGCCTCAAATTACTAGCGCGGGAGAAAGGGTATACTAATTATACTAAAGCCCGATAAGTTACTATAGCTAGACTATCTTTTAGCGATTATAGTTCTCTAGTAAGTCCTCTTATTTAGTATAGCTAAACGATACGTACTAGAGTATATTAGCGATTGGGTAGTAGCCTACTACATAATTAATTAGGTATTTAAGTAGGTTGACGATGTAGCTTAGAGCCTCGAAATCGATTACCTAAAAGTTCTAAGAGATTCAAAGATCGTAGACCGAAGAGTTTAAATCTATAACCTAAGAGAATACTAAGATAGATACTTACTATTCGCATTAATACGTAATGCGTATTAGACCTAGTACGAGGAACTAACGAGGCTTGGGAGAATAATTAAGGCGGACTATAAACTAACCGAGCTACGAAACTAGGTACGCAATTATATCGTAGTTAACAAGTTCTCTCGATTCAGCCTGTATCTATTACCTACTATAGAACAATATAGGGAGGCTAGAACTTATACTAATAATATCGATAAGATTAAGCGTATTACGTATTAACTCCTTAATAATACTTCCCTAGATATAAGTCGAGAAGGGGGTTAGGAACCTATTCTAGTCCTACTAGTCCTCTAGAATCTAGCGGAAGACTTAGTCAGCAAGAGTAAAGATAATATAAGACCGATATCTCTACTAAACTTCAGACTACCTACAAATCGCCTTAGGCTATTAGTCCCGTTGAAACGTTTAATAATTACTTAGATTCCGAATACCCTAATTGAAGTAGAGAGACGGGTAGACCGCGGGGAGTTAATAATAGTTAACCTTATAGTAGGTCTAGGTCCTTCTATAGAGGCTATTCGATAGAGAGTATTTAATACTATCGAAGTAGTAGTACGGCGCGCTTAGGACGAGTAGGATCTTGCCGTACGAAGTTAGACGTTATAGCCGTCGCAAGGACTAAGAGTCCCGTCCCTACTACTAAACCTAAGGGCTAGTCAAAGAGGGGATCCGACTAGATAACGTAGTATTAGATTTAGTACTCCTAGGTTAGGAGTTATAGAGACCTAGTATCCTATACGCCGCGAACAAAGGTCGAGAGAATCTATTACTTCTAGTAACGACCTAAGAATCCCGTTGGAGCTACCGCCGGCGTATACGCTAGGGAGAGATAATCGGTTAGAAGGAGCTTCGAGCTTAGTTTAGAATAGCTAATTAGAAAGACGCGGCCGAGGGGGGCATTGTATTACACGGAATAATAACTCTAATAACCCCTATAGAGGCCGATACGGCTAAGAGTAATTAATAAAGGGTAGAAGTTGACCGCTAAATTAAAAAGGAGTTGGTTAATTTTCTAGAGTTTTGTTATTACCTATAAATAGTTATTTTATAGTTACTAGCGTCATATATCCTAGTAGCTCCTTAGTATTACGTAACCCCCTAAGGAGGAGTATTGAGTTTCGTATATATATACGAGAGAGATAGGGGGTTATATAACCCGAGGATTGTATATATATATATTTGTACAAAGGTATCAACAAATAAGTAGTACTATCTTAATCTCTTGTATAGACCTTGGCAAGGCTATAGAAGGAAGCATTAGAATAATAAGGCAAGTAGTACTATCTTAATAGATAGTAGATAGTCTAGACTATCTACCTATCTATATTATAATATATAGTGAAACATGGTAATACAACAATAGCTCTTAATAATAGTAGGAAACTATTATTAAAGCTTGGGGGTTAGATATAAACTATATATATTTATATACCTCCAATTACTAGGCAATTGGAGAGACACAGAACCACTACTAGAACTAAGTAAACTACCAGCAGTTTATTATTCTATAGGCTCTTGTCCTAGTCTCCTTATATTATTATCTTTTTACTAGTCTATACCTTTCTTTACCACTAGCCAAGCTAGTACTGTACCTATAGTAGTATACTATAATCTACCCTATTCCTATAGAGTAGAACTAATACTAATTAGTAGATTGCTTTACTAGTATCTTCATACTAGCCTATTATCTATAGATTGGCAAGGATCACAAGACTCCTACTAAGGAGGAAATATAGTTTATATCTTTATACAACCCCTACTATCAAGACTTTAATAATTATAAGTAAGAGCTA